>JAECUM010003019.1:0-147077 GCA_016617855.1 Megalonaias nervosa | reverse complement strand
TCAAAACCTGTGAAACAACACCCATACAGGATGAACCCTCTCAAACAGGAATACTTGAAAAAGGAAAGTCAGTATTTGCTGGAGAACGATTTCATAGAACCCAGTAAAAGTGATTGAAGTTCACATGTATACTTGTTCCGAAACAGGACAAAACTTTCCGTATGTGCACTGATTATAGGAAGGTGAACAGTGTGAAAAAAATAAATTCATTTTCGTTACCAAGAATCGATGATTGTACTGATATAATTGGAAATGCCTAGTTCGTCACCAAATTTGACCTTCTGAAAGGATTTTGGCAAATTCCACTAACTGAAAGAGCGAAAGAAATTTCGGCATTTGTGACTCCAGATGAACTCTATCAATATAAAGTAATGCCGTTCTTGCGATGAAGGGTTCCCCAAGTACGTTTCAGTGCTTGATGAATATGATTACCTCTGGTCTAGATAATTATGGTGCTTACATTGATGATGTCATCATCTACAACAACACCTGGAAAGGACATCATTCCACGATTCGGAAATTCTTTGAAAGACTCACTGATGCAAATTTGATAATCAATTTATCTAAAAGTGAGTTCTGCCGTGCTTGTGTAACTTTTCTAGGACATATTGTGGGACATGGTCAAGTTAAACCTATTGATGCTAAGGTAAAGGCCATCTCTGATTTTCCTGTGCCTGTCAGTAAAATGCAACTGATGCGATTTTTGGGTGTGGCCGGATACTATCAAAAGTTTTGTTCCAGTTTTTCCAATATTGCTGAACCTCTGACAAATTTGTTAAGTAAGAGAAACAAGTTTCTTTGGACCGAAAAATGTCAGGAAGTTTTTGATAGATTAAAAGCCATACTCAAAAGTGCCTCGGTTCTAACAGCTCCAAATTTCAATCAGTCTTTAAAATTGTCTGTGGATGCATGTGATGTTTGGGTTGGAGCAGTGTTGATTCAAGAAGACAGAAATGGTATTGGTCACCTAGTGTGCTATTTCTCTAAGAAATTAAATAAGCACCAAAGAAATTACTCAACAATCGAGAAAGAATGTTTGGCTTTAATATTGCCATTACAGCATTTTGAAGTTTACATTAGCTCAGCTCCGTCTCCGGTTGTTTTCTATAGTGATCACAACGCCCTTACTTTCATCAACAAGATGAAAAATAAAAATCAAAGATTATTAAGGTGAGTTTGTTGCTGCAAGAATATAATCTCAACATCAGGCACATCAAAAGAAAAGACAATCTGATTGTAAATGCACTTTCCCGTGTATAGAAATATTATTTCATTTACACGTTATATAATTCATAAGAATTTTCTTATGTAATTTTGTTTACCTTATGTATAATTTACATATGGTAAAAAGAAAGCTTTATTATATAAATCTGTCTTTTTTCTTTATGGGGGAAGTGTTACGTTTATGTAACTAAATTGCTTGTGTGTTAGTTTTAAAATTCTTTTTTTTATTTTATTTTTGTTTCATTACATTTTATTGGAATGATTATTTTCACGGGATTCGAAATTCTTTTGGGAATGTTGTTTATCTAAGACGTAAAAGTTGTTACATGAGTAATATTTGAAGTTCCCCATGGTCCGCGGTAGTGTAAGCGCTACGCGAAAACGATTGGCTATTGCCAAGGTCATTTCGTCTAGTCTGAATAAACAATGTTCATTTTTAAATTTGTTTCAGACTGAGAGTAGATAGGGGTACTTGCTACGTGACAAATTACATTTTTCTTATTGCGTTGTTCAAGTGTTAAGAGACCACGCAATCTATCTCGCGAGAACGGTATGATAACTTGGGTGGATATAATTCCCTTTCTGAGCGCTCGTCAGTCACTTGTATTTTGGAAACCTTGAAGGCTGGATAGGTTTTTATTGTTGAAATCAGATTGTTTTTGAAGTTCATTTGTTTTTTGAATTTAATAATTTATTCTCTTGAAAACCAAACGAGTGTACTGTTTTATAAATTCTGGGAGAAACAAATTTAGTGGAAATTTATTCTGGAATTATTCGGAAACGTAAACTGTGATTCAATTGAGAAATTGTTGCTATTTGTACAAGGACCACATCTGACGTCATCGACTTCCATATTGGAACGTCGTCGAGATTCGAACCTGGATTCTAATAGAACTATTTAGTGATAGGACTTGTATTTTTCATTCTTAACATCAAATTTTGGATTATATTCACAAACCGAAGTCCTATTTCCAATTTTTACATTGTGTTCTAGGGAAATAAATTATTTTGTTAAAATATACAAAGCTTGCTGACTTCACTCTTTTCTCTTGTTATTATTGTACAAGCCTACACGTAACACTATTCACTAAGACCTGTTTAAAACGACGGTGGACGGATATACCATTTGGTGGTATACTCGTGCACGGCTTTATGAGGCGGCGTCGTTGACGATGACAGCGTCGATCACAGCAAGTACTTCACGGCCACATATTGGCGGATCAGTTGTTGTCTTTGTTGGTAATGTTGAATACCAGATTGGTGGAAAGCTATGCATTCCAGCGTCGACATATTTTAAAAATTGCTTCGGTGGTGCCAACCCATACGAATCAAAATAAGCAACTCCACGTGGATCATTCGCTTATGCAACCCAGTGAATACCCCTTCCACCGTTAGTGGAAGGACCAGAACTTGCATCGAAATTAATGATACCGGTTTCAACACAGTTTGGTTGTTTTGGTAATTGATCACGCATAAAAACACCTCTGAAGTTTTTGACGTTTAATCGCTTAGCAGTATCAAGTAAATTAAAATTGGACACGGGAAGTATCAACGATGTGTCCCGGGCAGTCTTAGACCTTTCCCCGTGGTTTGACCGTACCATTAATGAGGGGTTCCTGGCAGTCTTAGACCCAATCCATGAACCGATCGACCTTTCTTTATTTGGAAGTATTTAGTCCTTGGCCTGTTGCTTTCTTTAATGCTATCGCAGCGGCAGTTCCAACAGCACCAAGTGCAGCTGCTTTTGCAACTGGTGGGGCTACAGCGGCTATCAATGCTGATATAGCTGCAAGAAGTGGAAATATACCACCGGTTTTGACTGCGTCTTTAATGGCACCCGCAGAAAGATTAAGTCGTACACCAGTCGCTGATCGTTTGGCGTCATTGAAGTGCCTGAGCTGACGTTCTGTCAGTGATAGTTTGTTTGGACCACCTGCGATCTGTGTTGATTTCAGCAATATTTTTATTCCACAGTTCCTTTTTTATACTGATTGTAGCTTTTTAATCTGACCAGGAGTCAGACTGACACTAACATGATGATATGACATTATGATATCATAGACGATTTAATTACATGTTTTCAACTGGGGAATCAATGACTCTCATTCGTCCACCAACACCTTCAAGCAACATTGTTTTGTCTGAGAGTATAACAGCGATTGCTCTATAATTAGCAATAGCTCCACTTGCCACACGAGCTCGAAAGTGTATATCAACGATAGATTGTCTGAATAAATCCAGGTGTTCCAGCGAAAAGTAATAGATTGGATACAGCATTGTAAAATCTAGTTGTGATATTTGTAGACCAGAATCAATATTTTGATCACGTCCCATGAATGTCATCAAATGATGATATGCACGTGCAACATGATTATTCTCAAAATTCAATAATGTATCTTCGGATGGTTCTTGATGTCCATTTATTCTCAGTAAAACTTCAGTAAAACCAAGTTTGTCAAATATCATTGTACTATGTGTTTGTGAGTTTCCTGGTGCAGCATCTTGGAAAGCAACAAATATATGTCGCGGCGCAGAGACACCTTGCTGTGACGCTATCTGCCATATGAATAAACCATTAATGAGAGCAACTGTTGTTCTTCAGCGAGTGATGGTATGATTGTTGGCATCCACGATGAAAGTTTTGTCAGTATTACTTTACCAGCACCATCACGTTGCCAGACTGCATCATCGTCAGTAGCCTCTCTTACAAGTACAACCGTATGCTTGGCTCCAAAAATTACCTTTCTGACATTTCTGCAAAGTCCAAAGATAGTGGAATTGCACATGAAAATCTTCTACTTCCATCTTTCAGCATTGATCGATGTGCTGCGAATTCTAAGTTGAATTCTAGATTAGCATCATGAACCACCGGAGCGACATTGGTGGTGTCAGGTACGGTTTTTTTTTTCTTCTTGTATCATACTGTATGCTATTAGGATGATCACTGGTGTCCTCACAAACAACATTGACGGACCAGCTGATCTTGAATAATCATCGGAATATTTTGCTAGACCCAATATCGTCGTGGAAACGATGTTTTCCAAGCATGATTCAATCTTTCTTCCGTCGATGCTATACGCAGCACTGCTGAACAACGCCATGATGCCATTATTAACAAAACCAACTCTGACATCAGCTATATATTCAGTATCATCTGTTTTAAGAATTTCACGTACTACTTCAATAAATGCTTCATCGGGTAAGAAATATCTGCTTGTATCCTGAACTTACAGCTCAATTCTCCCACACTGATTTGGCTCTCGTACATCGTACGAATAATATTGATAATCAAGTACCGATTTATCTTTGAGGACTGGAGCATCCATGTCGAATGCGGGATCAAATACATGCTTGAACATCTTTATTATTAATAACACGAAGACCACTTCCTGCTAATAGACTAGCAGTTATAGTTTTTTCTTTTTCTGACGGGAACTCCAGCTAACTCTGGTAGTTTTTTATTTGCAGCTTGATTGATTATTTTACTAACATCTGCTGGCATAACTTCTGTACTGGGTAATTTTACGGGCTGAGGTCGGACCGCTGGCGATCTGCGTATTAATCGTATTCATTTATGAGGGACAGATAAATATTAATATCTATGATACTGCCTGTAAATAATCTCTGACAAATAGCAGCTGCTTCATTATTGATTTCTGGGGGATTATTGCCGGCTCGTTTTCTGCCACTCAGAATTTCTAGTCGTTCAATATCAGCAAGGACGTTATTGTGACATGAGGCAATAAGACCACTCCCCTTGGTACCTGTACCAGAAGCGACGTGGCCACTTCCAGTGGCACCGGAGGTAGAACTTGCATCTTGCCATTCTTCTTCCTCATTTGTTGTTTTGTCTGGTTGCTGTGATTGTCGTTTTGTGGTTGTAGTTGTTGTAACTGTGCGAGATAGTTATCTATTGCTAACTGCCATGTGAATAAACCATTAATGTTACTTTGAACACTATCTGTGGTCATCGTCAACCATCATAATGTTGATTTACCACCTGAGTCCATAAAGAATGTAACCGTTGTTCTTCAGCGAGTGATGGTATGATTGTTGGCATCCACAACGAAAGTTTTGTCAGTATTTACTTTAGCTGCATCACCGACGGGGCGCCAGATTGCATCATCGTCGGTAGCCTTTCCTACAAGTACAACTGTACGCTTGGCTCCGAAAATGACCTTTATGACATTTTTGCAAAATCCAAAGATATGTAACAGTGGAATCGCACATGAAAATCTTCTACTTCCATCTTTCAGCATTGATCGACGCGCTGAGATGACCGATAACCTCGCCACCAGCTGCTGATACTGATGCTATTAGTTATGCTCAGTTAAGAGGAGCACTCACCCCGTATTTAAGACAATGCGGCGGACCAATGTCAGGCAATATAAATATGAGAAACAACAAAACAACAACAACATATGTTCCAGTCAACCCTAATGATCTGACAAATAAAGCGTATGTTGAGAGTCTATCTACTGGTGTAAAGCAAACCAAAAATAATGTGGGGTATATTCCAATATTTATCAAAGCATCTGAAAACCGAGTTGGGTTAGAGGTAAGCGCATCAACACACTATCCTGAAAATTATCCTCATCACGCTTTCTCTGATAGACAAGAATGGACGACTAATGGTGAAATCAAAGACTTTTGGATCAAAATCAAATGTCCCGTTGTAGTTGCTATTTGGCAATTTCATTTGCGCGGCCAATTAAACTCTGGTGTTGGGCGAATGTATGATTGGCAATTGGAAGGATCAAACGATGATATTAACTGGGCAATATTGAATAGTACAACAGACACATATATCTCAACAACACAATATTTTACGATTCCAACTGCGAATACTGCTAACAAGTTCTTATATTTTCGAGTTTATGTTGTCGCTGCTGAAGATCCGTTTCCAGGATTGACAGCATTTCAAATATACACACTCGATGATCAAATTTAATCTAACGTTGTAAAATAATGTCTGAACCAGCAATCATAACCGTGGCAAGAGAATTTTACGATGATATTTTTAAACCCAACATATATTTTGTTACATCAGACGTTGGCGTTATATCACAAGCTATTGATAAAATCAATAGTGTGAAAAGGATTAGACTTAAATCGATAAACGGTCCAGCAAGCCAATTATCAAAAAGCTAAATTAATTTTGCTCGCGTTATACATATGCGAGGACCACAACTAATAGAAGCAATGGAAAACTTTAAAATAATAAACAAATACTGTCATCCTTATGATTGTCTAGAAGAACAAAAAAATGTTGAAACTCTTCTAAAAAATTATTGCTCGAGCTCAGCAAGAAAAATATTGATACAATAATTCAATCAGATCTAATAAAAGCACGAGCTTATGGTGGAAGAGCGCGGGAGGAAAAACGAATAAACGATAATCATGATCGTCTCAACAAACTAGCAGAATCTAAAATATTAAAATTAAAAAGAAACAAAAAGTTACGCGATAGTTTTCCAAAACGAGAAATATTTAAGCATCTTGGTATGTACTACCACGACAAGAAAACCTTAGTTAAAATCGCTAGTACAGCGGATACAACGTTAATTATTAAAGTGTACTCGAACGCAATTCTACCAATGCGTGAAGAACCTAAATTTGATCTAATTATTGTTTATAACTCTCTAGAGATAATAATAAATCTTAACAAGGAAATCGATAATTTCAGTGATGTTGAGCGAGAAAAGTTTTTTGAAGGCGTCAAATCAGCAAGGTTGGAAGAATATATTGATTCTTACTACGACATCAGTGAAGACGATGATTTTCCACTTCCATCGCTCCAACGCTCTAGACAATTGTCATTACGAAATTATTACACTCAAGTTGAGAAAATACTCACGAAACCATATGAAAATTTAATGTTAAAAGTAGTTTCTGTTATTGGTCTTCTCACAATTGATAGAGACAGACTCCGAAAAGTAATGCTAATAAATTTTATAGCCGCATACGCAATCATCAGACATCATCTTGTCCTCAAAAATTTCACGTTGGATCAAATAAGCTTGGTATTAGGGTTTGTTGATGAAACAGAAAGAGTATACGGTAATTTGGTAAATAAAACAGATTTGTATGATCTTGTAGTAAGAAACACGTTTGATTCCTACAGTTGCTTAAAGAAAAATGAGGTATTAACAGATGAACGATATAAGGATTCTTCGTCAGATGTTTATGACAAGTATAGAGATTTATAGCTCATCCTAACAATAATAAGTTCCGTGAGTTTCTTGAGTCAATTGTTGGTACTAGAACTTTTAATATTGTATAAAAATTGTAAACGAATATTGTATAATGATAAAACAGATCATCGATTTCAATCATATTTCAGAAGAAATTCCAAAACAAGAAGTGACGCACTAATGCAACATTACAAATTTTATCATAAAAACCTTTGGTGTGCAAAACAATGTTGCAAGTATTATATTAGAATACTTCAAGTAATATCATATTTACCACTGCTAATGACTGGCTCTGGTATAATCTCAAGTGGAGCATCATTAAACCCGTGTTTATTAATAATATCTGGTGTTGGCGTTTCTCTTGCAACAGCGTGTAAAAAAAATTGAGCCTCGACTTGAGACTAAAAGAAAATGCCTGCAAAACAGGAAGTATCAATTAAAAAAAATTACTTGATCAAATACGATCTTATTTGCGAGGTGTAAAATATGATATGGACGATTTAATACGCGAGTTTCGTATTATGGACAGTTTGTTAACAGATATTCTACCAATTAGAGTTAGCAGGTATGAAAAAGATTATCAAAAAAAAAATAAAAATAAAAATACGGTGGTGAGGTATGAAATTGTATCTAAACTTGAAAAATAATCTGACATCTGAAGCCTCACACATAAAAAAAATCGTCTGTCCTAATGGGTAGAGGTCTCTGGTACAGGGAATTTGTACTTGTACAGAGAAATGGAGGTCTCTGGTGCAGGGATATGCCTCTGAGCCAGAATCCTTGTTTTCCTCTACTACTATCGGTAGGCCCACTATGACGTCACCTACTAAAATGGCCAGTGACAACCTTTTTAGAATGCACATAGCATTCCGTCGATCCTGACACGGCTCTTTTTGCTCTTAAAATGTTGATCGTATCCAACGAAATCTAAAACCGAGTAAACAACTGTGGTCAGGGAGGTAATCTTTAAGAGTTTCTTCCCTTGTCTGCATAAGACGGGAAATGTTTCACCATGTCGAGATTGCTGTATTAAAGAAGACGTGTGTGTGTGTGTGTGTGTGTGTGTGTGTGTGTTCGTGCGCGTGTGTATGTGCTTGAATTTTTAACGTAGCTTTAACAATCTGAGTCATATCGCTACTATGTCTGCAGTGCGGCAGTTTATAGTGATGCTTAGCACTGGGGCATCCTGCTGCAAACATGTAGCATCATGTCCCACCTAGTCACATTAACCTGACACCAGGACCTACTAGTCCTAACACTAACCTCTTAATGCTGAGCGCCTAGCTGCTAGTGCCAATTTTCTTTGGTATGACCAGGTCGGGGTTAGAACCCGCGTCCTCCCTCATCCGAGGCAGATGCTCTAACCACTCAGACCACCGGAGCGGTCCGAGAAGACTCATAGTGTCTATCTTAACGTTATTGTGGCATTGGGATGTATTCATTCGAACGATAAATCCTAATATGTGATCGTGTACTTCTCATTCACGACAATGTACGGAATTTCGTCAAATGACACCATAATTACATGCAACCACACCTTCCATGCGACATTTCGTTTAAACAATTTCCTACCAATGACATTTGGAGCAAAATGTTCCTTTCATGAATGTTTTCATTAAGCATACATTAATCGGCTGTGAATTTTATTTAATTGCCCTTTAAAGTCAATTACCCTGCTGTATTTCACATTTTGTAAAAGGTTAAATCACATGAATGATATGGCATTACGATTTAAAATAACAATACATGTAATATCTTTTTACTTGTACCTTTTAGGCAAAATCTGAGACAATACAACGTTTCAGATGTAAGAATTTATTTTACAAAATAGTCAGAATTGGACTATTAATTTTGTGTGAGTTGCATCTGACGAAATGACAATCAATAAAATTTCGTGTTATCGTTCATATATTAATTAATCATTTTCATTCCTATTTCATTATTTGAAATGAGATATTCACAGCACATACTGATTAGTCAGTCAATCAAGCATACAGTCCAAACATTAAAACACTCATTACGCTGCTTGAGAAATTCCAGAATAATACTGTAATTTTGTCTTTAATTCAGTTTATTCATTTTTTTAACTACAAATAATGACATAATCTGATTAATCATCATTTTCCTTGGCACCTAAAAATGTGCAAAATATTAGTAACAATCTAGTTATTGGTGCCATAAATTTTAGAACGAAAATAATTATAAATTGTACAGGATCGATGGTGTATGAATAATGAGTGTAACAACTCTGAGCGTGTAATAGACTATACAGTACTCTTATTAATCTTTGAATCTGACATATATTGTATCTTGGTCAGATATTAACTTAAACACACCCATATACCATGTCCTTCATATTTGATCCCACATCAACACCATATTCATGCCCTAAAGCAAACAAGGAATATATAAACTCAAGGGTAAGTGAATGTCAGCAATTGTTTGTAAAGGCAGATATCTGTATCTTTAGAATTCCAGTGAATGTTCATCTAAATTTAAAAAAAAATTAAAAAAAAATTAAAAAAAAAAAAAAAAATGAAGATTTGCAGTTTTAAAGCATTGATCCTGGTGTGGAATATTTTTTTTATATCTGCAGCTTGCAGATTCTGATGAAACATCTGATATCAAATGAAACTAGTATGTTAACAAATAGTAAATCTATTGTGATTTTGTGACAAAAACTGTTAGTGGAAAATAATACCAATACTTCATTTCTCGACCCTTCCAGACAATAAGTTTTATATAAACAGTAATATTGCAAAACTATTAGTTGGCCAAAATGACAATGGTGACATTGAAAAAGTCCTTACAAGTGGGACCTTGTTGTTTTGGGTTTAATGCCTTTCTCAGAGCAAGATAGCTATACATGGCGGCCAGTATTATTGGTGGAGGAAGAACCCGGGAAAACTCTGGTAAGAAACATCAACCTACAAAAAGCTACTGGCAGCTTTCTTACATATCCACATTAGTAATGTAGTGGGGCTGTTTAGCGACAATGGAAATTCCAGTCAAAGAGGTGCTGGGGCTGTTTTCGCGACAAGGGGAATTTAACATGGGGAATATTGGGGCTGTTTAGGGACAAGGGATTGAACATATAGAGACATATAATAGAGACACAGACATAGAAACATGGTTAGCGACTTAGAGAGACATAGACAAAGAAACATTTTAGGACAAGAGAGTAAATCTTTTCGAGGAAATGGAGTGGCCATGAAAAGGGACTTTGGTTTTTTGTTAACACCATTCCGTTAACAGAGGGCACTGCACGGATCTTCTTCTTTTCCTCAAACTTCGTCTGACCTCTGGACTGTAGATTAAGCCTCTTCAGACAGCCTTGCCTCTCCACATTGATCCTAGTTTCCAAAGGGCCGTCTCGGTGATCTGGGTGATTGCCCATGATGATTTGACATACATGGCATAGTCCGGGTTGAACAGCATGGACGATAGTTGGGTAGACGTTTAATTTACGTCGCTTTCGCCCATACGGGTATGCGCGACAGATGAAGGGAATGAAGTGAACAGCAGTAATTTATGGTGGAAGAGCGGATCGAAACGATTGAGTCCTTTCACCAATCCTAACACGCGTTACAAAATTCAGTCACAGAGCCGAGTCTGTCTTCCAATCCGACGAGAGATACCTGTGACGTCACATTCCCTATATAGGTGCGCTAGTGTCTGTGCGCAGTGAATTTATGCGCCAGAGTTAAAACAACGACGGAAAATAAGACGACGAAGTGATGGCATAGCAGCGGCTACCAAAGCAAACACAGTCCTACTTTCTGAAGAGAACGATTTTAATTGGGATTTAGTGGATTTTCTCTCTTCTTCGCGAGAATTTGTTCCGGTACCAGCACCTTCGCCACCTTCTCGGAGTTCTCCTTCCTTACTACACGTCGGGGATTTTAAACAGAGACATAAAGAAGAATTGGAGAAATTTTTGCAACTGCAGAATGAAGCAGAACAAGCTTTTCCCCTGCAACAGCAACAGCGAGAAGATGAGGCAAGAAGGAAACGACAGGAAGAAGAAGCAGAGAAGAAACAAGGTATAGGAGAGAAGGAGGACGGTGAAAGTCAAACGGTGACGGTACTCTTAGACATTTCAGCAGAGTTAAGGAGTCTGAAACAAATGTATCAGGGCCCGGTTTCACTAAACACATGCATACTAGTTTTTTTATTTGTGCAATTTGTTGTAGAAATATTAAAAGTATACAGGCTGCATTTATTTATTTTAAATGGACTAGTAAATAAACCAGAATAGGACAGTGTGTAGCCTATATGCTTGTATACATCAGGTGAATCCATTTTGGTGTAAGTGGTGGCAAGTTTTCATTGTCAGGGACGCTATGTCGACAATCTGCAAAAAATAATGTAATGAAATTTCTAAGCTGTATTTGTTTACATCGTTGATACTATCGGTTTTTACAATTTAAGTATCGGTCATGCATGCAGTATATAATAATACATGTATGACTGATATTTAAATTGTAAGCAACTGTACGAGCCCATGTGGTGCGAATAATTAACAACAATACTGTCACGACCCCAAGTTCCAACACGCCGGACGTGACATTAGATCAAAGTCTGTAGCCCATATAAACTTCTTAACGTAAGTAAAAAATATTTTTTAATCGCACAGTCCTACCTTCAGTCAATTCGTGTACTGTGTTACCAAATAACACATATTCCAGGTTTCACAATAAAAACTATCCATAAATATTAAGGCATGTTTTCTTCCGTGCAAACCTTATCCGATATCAGCTGTTTTTACTTGGGGCCATGGCCATATGACGTATGAAGAGCGTATGTTGTTAATAATGGACATGAAAAATGTTTTAAAATACCAGCTATGGGTAGAATAAAGTAAATGGAAAATATATTACCTGAAATCCTGTAAAAGCCCTGCTCGACAGCTGAGGTTGCCTCTTGTCGGGGAATTTGTATGAAGTTCTTTGCCTGTCTCACTAAGGCTCTTGCCACTTTAAATATACATTTGCTTACACTGGTTACACTCACACCCAACGACTCTCCAATGAGCCTGAAGCGAGCGCCAGTGGCGAAAAAGCATAAGGCCACAAGCACTTTGTGGTGGGGTGGGAACGCCTTGCTCCGTATGACTGATACGTAAATTGTAAAAACCGGTAAAAGACCATGTGATTTAAACACCAGCACAACTAAAATCAAAAAAGGAAAGCATCAGCGATGTAAACAAATACTTACAACTTAGTAATTACATTAATTTGTTTCTAAATTGTCGACATGCGTCCCTGACAATGAAAACTTGCTACCACTTCCACCAAAATGGAATCACTTGATGTAAACAAACATACAGGCTACACACTGTCCTATTCTGGTTTATTTACTAGTCCATTTAAAATAAATAAATGCAGCCTGTATACTTTTAATATTTCTACAACAAATTGGACAAATAAAAAAAATAACTCTTGTATGCATGTGTTTAAATAGAAGTAAATAAAATTTTTTTTGATGGATGAAAACATATATTCGTTAATATGGTGACCGCATTACTTGAGAAACCAGTTTCGTTCAAAATCGGTCTGAGCAATGATCAAAAGAAAAATATAATTAGGCTTAGCATTTACTTAATCACAACACAGACATTACTGGGTTTCATACTTTTTTTACTTAGAGGATTCACATCACATCTTATGCAGTTTTCAATTAAAAAAAAAAAAAACCCAAAAAGTATATGCAGGTATATAATTACCTCTTTCTAGGATTCCCTCGTGCACCTGTAACCATCGTTGTCTACCTAAAAACACACCACATTTTATTCCATGCAAACAGGTGGTGTCAGATAACATAGAAATTAAAGATACAATTTATTTCAAACTGAGTAATGTAGTAAAATGCATTCATTAATTTAGATATATATCACATAATTTCCTTTGCTGAAGGATATATTTTATAGATTTTGATTAACTACAGCACCAGTGAAGAGAATATGATAATTGATAATACCTATAATCATATCTGTTCATAGCAGTGAATAGGTACGATTATATGTAGACTAAAATATCAAAATCTAGATGAAGTTGGTCACTTGAGCAGCAGGAATTAAAATTCAAATTCGTAAAAACATTATTTATGAAAGGGTAAGCTTATTAACACTTACATGAGATTGAGTATTTATTGCCTAATGCTATCAATATATTTTAATTTTATTATTTGAATCGGCTGTCATTGTGACTAATTTTTCCCATTTCTGAACTTAATAATTGGTCATGTAGATTAACACAGTTCATAAATATTTATCTTTTATATTAAACAATAAAGTGCCAGAAAAGATAAATGACTTTATTGTAGCACATACTTGATGTCAATAATACCCAATACTTTTAAAATAAATTATTTACATATATTACAGGATTTCCAAATGTTATTGGGGCAATAGATGGCACATTCATCGGGATTCAGGCCCCAAGTTCTAATGAACAGGATTATGTAAACAGAAAAGGATTTCTTTCACTTGCTGTCCAGGTAATTACTAAAGGAGGAAAATATAGTGCGAGAGACACTTGGCACCAAATTTTGCAAACATTATACTTGAAACTGCAATGGTCAATAAATTCAACTGATATGGGAAATATAGAAATACACATAAAGCATAGAATGGTAATCTGTATACTGTAATAAAGAGTCTTTTAAAATATTGAGATGCATTATATATACCAATTCTGTGAATTTTTAAAAATAGAAATAAAAAATTGTATTTAACATTATATATACATTAAAATGATTAGTACATATAAAGTACCAAGTGCTTCAAATCATGGGCAAAACTGGCACTGTTAGATTCATGAATCAAATTCAGTAATTTTAGTTATTTAATTTCTTTAAATTATTTTTTAATATTGGGGAATCACTTGCTAGGGTCGGCAACAGATAAGGGGGGCGGTCTTCGTATCCAAAACACATTATTATTTGCATTACAGGTACATCAAAAACTTTATATTTGTCTTTATGTACCAGTCAGGTTGGTGAATTTAAAGTGTAAATTAAAGACGATTAAAAATAAATATTGATATGACCTTGTATTTGCAAATGTAAACAAATATTTTTATTTTCAGATGACATGTGACTTCAGATTTCATATAACAAACTGTGTAGCAAAGTGGCCAGGCTCTGTGAATGACTCAAGGATGTTCCGGGAAAGTCAACTTTGTACTGCATTTGAAAATGGTAATCAATGTGCATGCAATATTTTATGTGCACTAAAATCATTTCATAATATTGTTTTATTTTAAAGTACTTTTAAACCATATCTTACTGTTGGGTATGACGTAGTTATAGGTTCAAACGTACATTACATCAAACAAAAGTAACAGTTTATGTCTTTTGAATCCAACCTTATATGTGGATATGTATCTCCTGGACACAAAATATATCGAGAAGATTTGGATTTTATGAATCATTGATCATAGATAGGGTTGGTTGTAGAATGTAATCTTATTGAGAAGATGTAATTAAAAATTACAAGAAATTACCCATCAAGAGCCAAAAACAAATAATTTTATATAATAATAATAATTGTTATTGAATATGATAATGTTTTTAAGATGATGATATTTTTAGTTGATAAATTTGTTTTAATTTATCATTAATATCCAATATAACATTTTAAACATCATTTAACTATATAAAAAAAACCAATACCATATGTTTCATATTTAATTCCTAATATTTTCAGGTGAATGATGGATTCCTACTTGGCGACTCAGGCTATCCTTGTCGGAAGTTCCTTATGACACCATACAATGCATCTAACACAACTGCACAGAGGAAGTACAATGATGCCTTGTGTAGAGCCAGAGTTGTTATAGAACAAACATTTGGCATTCTAAAGAGGCATTTCCCATGTTTGCATAATGGTATGAGAGTTTCTCCTGATACATCTGCCTTGTACACATTGTCCTGTGTTGTCCTTCATAACATAGGCATATACAAGGGGGACATCATTCCAGCTGATGAATTAATTGTAGATAATGAAGAAAATTTAAATATATATAAACCAGGGGATGGAAATGCTTTGCGTGATTATATGTAGGACATATATTTCATGAATGAAGGCAATTCAGTATAAATATTTGCACGAGGCAAATAGTATATTATCACATGTATACCATACAGATGCACTGAAGACAATTACTTCTGTACAATTATTTAAATATAAAACTTTTTAATAATTTTTTGGAATTGTTATCTTTTCCCAATTTATTGCAATAAAACTAGTGGTTAATAAATACTGGGTAATGTAACCATTCCTAAAGTTAATTTAGTAAAATCAAATTAGAATCAAGGTTATCTAAAATAAATATGGGAAACTGGATAATATATTGATAACAAAAATAATAATATACAAAATATAGTATTTTATCCATTTTATATCGAGTTAAAACATACTATCAAATGTAATGAATGACCATAGCACAACATTGTGTAATAACTAGTAAACATAATGAGTTCATGTATATTGCAAAGTATGAAGTTGATTGCTTATAAGTGGATTAGAAACCAAAAATATTCACAATACATCATTGCAAGAAATATATTTCATGCAGTTCAAGCATTATGTGGCTTAGTTGATCAGTATACCATTTACGTTTGGGAAATTGACTCTCAATAATAACAGCAGAAACTATACATAGAAATTAATTTAAACTAGGGTTTTGACACAAATTAGTGTATAGTTTTTGCTGTGCAGACTGAAGGTGATAGGGTCCAAAATACATTGAGTAATGACCAAGAAATACATATAAACCTTAAATTTCTGCAAGTTCAAGCAAATTCAGTCATTCAGAATGTTTTGAAATTTCATTAATAATTATGATTAAGTGAAAACATTTCAGAACTTTATAATTTCTATTGGAAAAAAAAAAAATTATGATTTGATTTTGCTACTAACAATTCAATTTTGTGTCCAAAATAAAAATTATACACCTACATGATGTCAAAGAAAACTTCATTAGATTATTTATTTTTCAGTGAAACACATTTGAGTTGATTGTTGAAGGAGCATTTCCTTTTTTAACATAAGAATTTTTAAGGCTTAAATTTGCATCTAATTTTAGAAACATTTCTTTCTCCTTTTGTAATTTATTAATTTCCAAATCGAGTTTTACAATCTCTTTTCAGTTTTATTGTCTCCAATTCAAATTTTTTGTTCTCCAATTTCAAAGTCTCCTCTTCAGCATCAGCATATTTATAAGTTGTTTTAATTCTTTTGTTCCCTCTATGTATGAAATGTTGACTGTTGGAAGGTTTTGGTATGATGGACAATGAATCTGGAAAGAAAAATGTTGATGTAAATCAGCAAATACAGATGAATAAGTAAAAGAAAGAATATGAATATATATATATATATATTTGTGTGCGTTTGTTGATGGGGTCATCAATATATGGTAGAAAAATTGTGGAGGGAAAAAAGACATGAAATCAAAGTAATAAAGTTATAGACATCGTTTCCATGGCAGAAGGCGCTGGTGTTATTTTTGCATAATCACACATAGTTAAACCCTCCTACCCCACACACTGTCATACAGATTTAACATCATATGCCCCTTAGTGTGTGACATTATATATGGAATGCCCCAGTGTGAATATATTCCTTTTCATATTGAGTTATGATGTAGTGCATTATTGCATGTGTTTTATTGTAACCTCATTCATGTAATATAATCTAATAATGATTGGACAATAACATAAAATTAACAATTAATTACAATGATTGTGAAATTCATGTATTTGTAATGTCCACATGGTTACAAGTTATATACCAGCATTCATTGAAAAAATTGATTTTTGCATCGTACTTATTATAACAGTTTTTAAAACTATAATATTATAATATAGTTGACTTTAACGATTGTGGATGGAAGTCTCTTAGTGACCTTAGGATTAGGCCATAGTCTGTGGTATTGAAGAATGTGCAGAAACCTTAATTTGGAACATGTTGGTTTTGTAGTATTTTGAAACATTAGCTTATATTGAAGGAAATCTATTTTAAGTTTTTGAGTCTTCAATCATTGGTTAAACCATAAACATTTATAACTTTTACCAGTAGATAATGATTGATTGCTTGGTCCTGGCATTGGTTCACCTGTTCCTTGCTTGCCAGAATATTTTATGTACCGCCTTTTCATGATTTTCCACTAAAAAATAGGGGGTAAAAAATTTAATTAAAAGAAATATTCTCTCGAATAAACGAATATGATATATGAAAGTAAGAATTTTCATTAGATGACATAATTTATACATTGTATTTAAATTACATGTGTTAATATGAAAATGGACAAATAATATGATTAACTAAAACGATTTGCTGACAGAATATGCTCATTTCACTTGAATATCACAATATGATGATAATATGATAAATATTAATCTTGTGCCGGAAAAATAGGTTTCACATGTCTGATGTAATTCTCAACACTCGTAAATTATGGTATAAACAGATAATATATATATATATATATATATATATATATTATGTATCAACTATTAATGATGTGATCCTAGAATATCAATTATTTAATGAAATTTTTATATTTTTCTCACATGTGGAGCAAGTATGAGAATATATTAATATAAAAATGTAATGTCTTATAATAAATATGAAACAGTTACTATTTAATTTGATGTGTAGTGAACATATAGTTTGCCTTCCGTATTCAGACAAGCATACAGACCACACGTGTGGCCTTCCACCAAGTTGCTCCAAAATGAGCTGCTAGCTTAAAGGTGGATCACTGGGTTTTAGCCCTCCTCCAGTTTGTGGCATTTTAATTCCATCTAGCCTCTCCTTGGCTAAAAATTGTAGAAGGAAATATATTTTTAGAAATTACGGAACATATAACCAATAACACCACATTTCATGATTGGAAAAAGTGAATGAGAAAATTCACTATTTTTAAAAAGATTTATATAGCTACTGTAATATTGGTGTGAACCAACATTCCTTAATTCAGAAGTGATATAATTTTTATACTGGATGTTAAGTATGTTGGCCAATTTTTTGTCTATGTTTTGGAGGATGATTTATATTATTGAGAAAAAAATATTACTTTCTGGATGAATCATTGTAACATGTATTTAAAAATGCAACCCCTAAGTTGTCAAATAAAAGTCCATTATTGAAATTATATGTATCATTAAAGTCAGTAATACGTAATTTTTTAAAATATTTGTCTATGGTTCATTAAATTTGTTCCAGAATATTAGTTTTACTCTTAATTTTTTATGTTGTTTAATTACCTCTTTGCTTTACGTTGTCATACTGCTTTCTGCACTGAAGTACAGTTCTTGGCTTTGAGGAAATGCTAAAAGAGTGAACAGAATTTATTAGGGTATTGACCTTAAGCTTTATCTTGATTGACTATTGAAAGCACTTAGAAATGTTTCACAAATTGTGATTATATTATCTGATGATGCTGCAATAAATTCATGATCAAATTTATAATCATGAGTAATGATCAGTCAAAATTTTAAATGAAACAATTTAGACAATATTGCCTTATGTTTCAAGGTAGAATAATATATATATATGTTCTCTCAAGACGGAGTCTCTCATTACAGGTCATACCACTATATAATCACTAAATCTGTGCATTTGAGAATATGGTTTTTTAAGACGAGCGGTCTCACATAGCAGCACTCTTTCAAGATAGATTTTAATGTAACAGAATTGGCAAACCTTTAGAAAAAATATTAAAATTAATTTGATCTTTTTTTTCCTGATGTAATTTTCTGCACCTATAGTATGATTATCATATATACACTGGATGGCCATGAGTTACTGGTTTAGCATTACTAGTTTTAATTCCTGAAATTGTCGGAACTGCTGGCGAGTGTGCTGTGTTAAAAATACACCGAGGAATTTAATTTCTATGTGCTTAAAATCAATATTACATGTACTTTTCTTTGTAACACCTGGTTTTGTTTAAACAGTGTATGGTTGACATGTACTTTTCTTTGTAACACCTGGTTTTGTTTAAACAGTGTATGGTTGACATGTACTTTTCATTGTAACACCTGGTTTTGTTTAAACAGTGTATGGTTGACATGTACTTTCATGAATGGTTTTCCCATTCTCACTGACAACAGTGGCGCCACCTGCCATCATAAGTGGTTACATATGCATTTGTTTATAATCTCTCATATAAGTATATGTTGCTGATTAACTTTTTACAATTAATGCAGGATACACAGCAAGATCATAACATTAGGACAATAGTATACCATCATATAAATATTTTTGGGGTATTACTGCAATATCAGAGTAATACCCCTTTCATAAGATAGAAAATACATGGCGTCTGTTTAACAATCATTCTTACAATTGTCTGAATTAAACAAGGAGATTAATGTATGTTAAGTCTGAACAAAGAACACAAGATAAACATGTATAATATCATGAAAATCATTATCTTTATTAATTGTTTGCTGATCGCTAACTATAATACCCATGATAACATAGCACTCTGCTAAAATCGTGATCTGACTCTTGCATAACATTATTCAACATTATCAGATGACAAACTAGTTAACTTAATTGTTATAGTAATATTGAATTTAAGGAGACAATGATTATGTGTAAGAACATTGGTTACAGGCATTTTTATGGAAGAATTTTTTATTCATGGATGCATTTTTAAAATATTTTTACCATAATTCCCAACATTTTCATGAAATCAACCGGTGACTCAGAACTAGTAACTTATGGTCATGTAATATATTTAAGTACATGATAGGTGGCGCTATCCAGGAAAAAAATACCGAATAATACGAATAGGGAGATGCCGTAGGATGCAATTATGCTGTAAATTTGAGGACAGTTTAGTAAATGACGTATGTAACTGATACCCATTTTCAAGTCTAACATATGGTAATATCTTGATTTAGTCAAGCACAGCTTGTTTCAATAAGTGATAAATTATTCTGAGTTTTGACAGTGCTGGAATAATCCTTACGCATTAACAACCTCTGCAACTTCAACCCAGGCCCTTTCCTTGTTAGAGTGTGTAACTTCCCCCATCCCACCACAACCTTTCATTTTTCCAAAAAGAACCTTTTCCCTTTCTAAAACGTTCTCAACAAGTAAAATTTTCTCCTTTTCATTCTAATTCCCGGATCTTTTCATATTTTCTTTGTGCTCCATCACTGACATATACCTACGAAAGAAAAACTAAAACCAGACGACAATAATACTTAACAGTTAGCGGGAGTTCACACGTGAATCCATGGAGATTATCATATGCTCAACTTCCAACATAGAGAGTCTTCCGGTGTGGTCGCTTAAGATTGTAATAAACGATCTCAAATTTCGTCCTTAGTTGAGGATCCTCAAGTGTTGATTTGAGGAAGCATAGTGAAATGGTACCTGAGAAAAATCTCAGCTCGGCCAAAAACTAGCGAATCTGAGGTTGAGAATGTCTTCACACTTAAGATGTTTAGTGAAACCGGGCCCTGACCTCTTTATTATGACCCAAGAGAGAAAGACCTTCCTGAGCCAAACAGCCCAACCCTGTTCACACACCTACAACGCCTGCGATACCAACACTAGTGATTTCTACTAAGTCATCGACAGGAGCAGGTCCAGAAGTAGGCCTTGACCGTGGCAAATGGATAAGGCAGTTAAAGCTCATTACTTCCCGTTCCCGAGTTTGTTTTAAAAAAACAAACACCCAACGGTCCTTTTCAGGGCCACCCACCTCTCTCGAAAAGAGATATCATTCATTTTGCCAAAATCAATTAAAATTTCTTTTTCCCATTGATGGACGTGTGTGAGTGCGTGAGTGTAGGTCCTTATTCTAAAAAAATCAAAACTAAGAGACACGTTTTCTTTGTTATATTCTGGTACAAATGTACAATCCAATTCGCAACACCTCACTTTAAAAAGTTCATTTTTATTCTTTTTTGTTTTTTTCACTCACTCCTTTTTTGAATTTCTTCACTGTCACAGGTTTTTCCTCTCCTTCATCCTCATTTTCTTCTCGTCTTTTCTTCTCTTACTGCACGTGTCTGGGCTCTTCCTTTGCGGATAGTACCTCTTCTTCCTGTCCAGAACCTCTCCCTCCTGCTCCTGTTGTCCTTTCTCTTGACAATGATAACAGGTATCTTGACTTTTGTCTCTTTTGACACCTGTCTTGCTTTTTTGACGTTGTGGACATTCAGAAGGCCAATGACAAGAAGAAAGGCAATTTCATCTTTTTCTGTTTTGAATGCATGCAAGAGACCGGTATTCACATTCCTAATTTCTGCGTGGCTCATCGAGTGTGCGAGAAGTGTACCCAAGAACCTATCTTTAGTCATTGTCCTCACTGCAGCAATATTCATGGAGGACGTGAAAAATTCTTTCGGGGACCTAACACGCTGGCCGATTTTGCCCAATAGAACTTAGACCCCATCGACGAGACGTGGAGTCAAGAGGGCATCGAACGCTACGGAAATTGTCATCTCTATGCCACGGGGATGGCTCACAATTTCTCGGGATACGATGGGCAATTTCTTCTCAGATACTATACGGAACAAAGCACGCACCGAACGTCCTAAAGTCACTTTGAATGGAGCCAAAATCATTTCCATGCAAGTGGGACAAGTGCAGTTTAAAGATTCGAAGATTTACTTGGCCATGCCTTTGAGCCGAATGCCTAAAACATTTGGAATGACAGAACTGGCCAAAGGCTATAGTCCGCACTTTTTCAATACCGAAGCCAATCAACATGCCGTTCTACCCCATTTGCCCGATGCTCACTACTACGACCCGGACAACATGTGCACCGAACGAGAAGCTTTCTACGCTTGGTACCACTCTAACGCCTCGAACCCCTTCAACTTTCATGAAGAAATGTTAAAGTACTGTCTTTCCGATGTGAACATTTTACGGCGTTGCTGTGGAAAATTTCGCAAACTGTTCATGGAGCATGTAGGGATCGGTCCTTTGAAAGAAGCGTACACCATTGCCAAAGAGTGTTCCTTAGTTTACAGCCAACGATTTATGCCAGAGAAGACCCTGGCTGTCATAAGCCCTCAAATGACAAACTTTGTCACACGTCAATACTTAGTCAAAGCCCTATGCTGGTTGCATTACTTGTGCGACAAGGAAGACAAATGGATCCAACATGCCCCCAACGGCGAAAAGACCATCGGAACGTATTCGATATATGGCTGAGCCTTAGAAACCCCAAGATTGTGTACGAGTTTAACGGTTGCTTATTTCACGGATGTCCCATCTGTTACCCTCAACGTGCTACAAAACGTCAGGTTTTACAACGTACCATAGAAGACTTGTACGAGGCCACTTGTCAGCGGCGCTTGAAGTTAGAATATCAAGGATACCAAGTGGTGGAAATGTGGAAACACGAGGACGATCACCATTTGAAAACCGATCCCAAGTTTAAACGCATCGTGGAAAGTTACTAGTTGGTGGACCCTCTGAAGCCACGGGACAGTTTGTACGGAGGATGGACGAATGCAACCTGTTTGCTGTACCAAACCGGCGAGGAGAAAGGAAAAGAAATCAAATACTTGGACGTGTGTTCGCTGTATCCTTACGTGTGCAAATATTGTCACTTTTCCGCAGGGCACCCGCAATTGTTGACGGAACACATCGACCTAGACAACATTAGACAATACGAAGGATTAATCAAATGCAAAGTCTTCCCTCCCATGGATTTGTACCATCCCGTTGTACCTCACCATTGCTAAGGAAAACTGATGTTTCCCTTGTGTCATACTTGTGCCGAAACATGCAACCAAGACCAACCTTCTCAGCACACCCAGGAAGAACGCGCATTGAGGGGAACGAGGGTCAGCGTGGAATTGTTTAGAGCTCTGGACCTGGGATACCAATTGTTAGAAATGTACGAAATTTACCACTTTCCCAAGACAGAACAGTACCACAAGGGTGACGAAACTCAGAAAGGCATTTTCGAAGACAACGTGGATGCCTTTTTGAAACTGAAACAAGAAGCCAGCGGCTATCCTTCCTGGCGCCACACTCCCGAAGACCAAAAGAAATTCAAAGAGGAATACTTGGAGCAGAAAGGCATCACTTTAGACAATGTGGAGAAAAATGAAGGAAGGCGATCGTTTGCCAAAGTGATGTTAAATTGCTTGTGGGGCAAAATGGCACAACAACCGTGTTTACCGAAGACGGAGTATTTCTCCGAACCTGCCTGCAACTTCCAGATGATTCACGACAAAACCAAAACCATGAAACACGTGGACGTCCTTTGTGAAGACTTGATCCTGGTCAATTACGAAGAAGAACTGGACTTTGTAGAAGCCGACGAATTTGGAAATGTCATCATTGCGGCTTACGTGACAGCCCATGCTCGCTTAAAACTGTATGACGCTTTAGAACTGTTAGGAGATTGTGTGCTGTATTTTGACACGGACAGTTGCATCTACATCGATTGTCTGGGTCACCGACACCCTGACATCGAGGGACACCATTTAGGAGCCTGGACAAACGAGCACCCCACAGACAAGATTCTAAGTTTTGCTAGTGGGGGTCCCCAAAAATACTGCTACGAATACCAGGACCAACAAGGAAAAGTGCACACAGAGTGTAAAGTGAAAGGACTGACTCTCAATTATCGCCCCACTCAAGTGGTGAACTTTGGGGTATTGAAAGAAGCCTTACAGTCTGGAGCGGATCAAGATTTAAAGTGACCACCTACCAGCCTCACAAGAGTGTACGTTTAGCCACACACCAAATCGTCAGTCAACCTTTGGAAAAACTGTATCAAATCGTGCACCAGAAAAGAGTGAGACTTCCCAATCACTTCACTTTACCGTACAGACACACTGGTATAAAAAATGGTTCCAAGACAATAGCCACCAACAAGAAGGATGATTTCGACACTGCAAGAATCGAATGAGAGACCCACTGAGAACTCCAAGTTCAAACCATACCATTTTCCTGTCTTCTTGCCTGACTATTGTAATTGTGCCAGTCGATTGGAAATGTTTCAAATATGGCCTATTGATAGGGAAGAATTACCTACTGCGAATGTTTTAGCTAGAACAGGATTTTTCCGCTTGGGACCTGAGACTGGATTGGAATACGACGTTCAGTGTTTCAGTTGTGATCTGAGGTTGCGTATGGATCGATGTACAGTGTATCTATAAAGATTCAGCTATTCTGGAACATACTCGATGGTCTCCCCACTGTCCTTACCTTTCTATGGCCTTTCCACCCATCACACTACAGTACAGGTATGACGGCACCTTAGAGAAGGTAGTACCGTTGTCCAGGATGAAAAAAGGAAGTCTTCCAAAACTAGGCATAAAAAAGGAACTATGTAGAAGATCGAGACTTCATTACGACTAGCATAAAAAGGGACAACGTCCTAGACCAATAGTTCATTGTGACTAAAAACACCAAGCGAGAAAGATGAATATTTTTAAACAGCAAGTATCAAGCGAGAGAAAACGAGTGCGATGCTGTGCCTTGCGATTGCTGTGATGCCGTACGCTGTGACCTCGGCGATTCAGTACCACATGATGGGAACTTTGCTATGACTACTACTACCATATCTACCATGGAAAGTGATGCTGTGCCTGTTAAACCTGACGGATGCGAAAGCAATGCCACTCGTTATCGTACACCTTATCACTTTACTTGTTTTCATTGTCTATGTCATCAACCACGTGAAACCATGCGGCTACCACCCTACTGATGTCATCCAACCTTGAGCAAACTACTGCGGATTTCACCGTACCCTCATCGAAATGAACCCGTGAAAGAAGAATATTCGTTCCCTGTGCATTTGCCTCAACACTGTGACTTTGAAAGTCGATTCCAAACCTTCCGAAGAAAGTGGCCTAAATATCTGGGAGTACGTACCCGCGAAGAATTAGCCAGAGCCGAATTTATCTACTTGGGCGAAGGTGATAATGTCAAGTGCTTAAGTTGCGGTGTGACACTTCACCAGTGAAAGATTTCACATACCTGGAACATGCTCGATGGTCTCCGCATTGTCACTACCTACCTTTAGTGGGATCTCAGTAATCTCTGGATGGATACTTTACAAGAGAATATTGATTGTTTGCCAGTGGAGTTGAGAGAATGCATTTACCGAGAGTTTGTCAAGATACAAGTGAAACGCAAGAAACAATTGCATCCTAACAATCATCAACTTTTAAGTTACCCATGGTATTTGAATGCCGTAAGAGACTTTATTCATTTGAAAGTGTTCAAATTGTCGGACCTTCGACAACTACCCAATGGATATCGATGTACTTATTTCAAGATTCAAATAAATTGTGAAATTCCAGACGGCAAAGAGCTGGAACAGAATTACAAAGACTGTTTAAATTTACCATGGTATGTGTGAGATCAACCAGCTGACATCACACCTTTACGAGAAGCCGTTTGTGAACGTATGTTAGGTGTATCAGCAAATACTGTTTGTGTAAGGATAGACTATAGGGTGAAAGTGCCATTGAAGAAACTGTACCCTTTTGTTTGTCAAATTCATCCAGTAAAGAAAAGGAAACTTGAATAAAACTAAGAGGCATTCAAAAGTGACCCTCAGCGTGGGCATACCACACTAGCTGACATGGATACTTTACAAGAGAACATTCGTGGTTTGCCTCTGGAGTTGAGAGAACGCATTTACCGAGAGTTTGTCAAAATACAAGTTCAACGCAAAGAACAATTGCATCCGTTACGTCTCCGATGTTTAAACCACTGGTACCTGAATGATATAAGAAGACTGATTCTGATGAAAGTGTTCCAGTGGTCAGATATTGATCAACTATCCATGGGCAAGAAGGATTAGTTTGTCACTGATCCTATTTACTACAAGGTAGACTTAATGCAATGATTTCAAGAAGAAGAGTTAGAGGGTTACCAAAATCTTTCACACAATGTAAACTTATTTCAAGTGGAAACTTCTGAACGATGTGTGATGTGCAAGTTAGTGACTAAACAATTTAGATTCGCCACTGGAGTACAATCATCTCTGTGCAGAAAGTACACCCATTTGCCTCCAACAAAAGAAAGACATTGTTGTTAATGCCAAGTTTAGAAGAGTACATTCAGAATCTACCTCTGGAGCTGAGAGAACACATCTACTGGGAGTTTGTCAAAATACAAGTGAAACGCAAAGAACAACTGCATCCATTACGTCACCGATGTTCGAACCACTGGTACCTGAATGGTATAAGAGGACTGATTCATTTCAAAGCATTCCATTGGTCAGACATTGATGAATCACATGAGATTCATAGAGTTTTGGATGCCACTCATTCTACTTACAAGGTGGTCATAGTACACCACTCCTTTACACCAACAAATCTTAGTTCAAGAGGAAACTTCTGTAGGACGTGTGGTGTGCAAGTTAATGACTAAGCATTTTTGGTGCGGTACTGGAATAAAACCAATTCTGTTCAAAAAGTACACTTATTACCTCCGACAAAAAGAGGCATAGAAGAACTGGCTACTATGCCACGACCTTTATCACCCGTGTTACAACAGATTCCATGCAAAGAAGTCAATGACAATATTCAGACTGTGGTGGATTACCTACTCATTTTACGAGGAATGTATCCATTGAATTTGGTTCGTTGTGTGGTGTATGTCTTAGTGACTTGCTTTCTGGGATTTCGTTTGCCAGCCGATTCCTTATGGGCTCGTTACGATCCGTACTGTGAGATACCATCCCCGAATGACCATTCCGGGAAGAATTCTCTGTGTGTGTGACTGTGCCAAGTGTAGAGCCTCTAAGAACTTGACAAACTGTCCCTAAACGTGTCCTGAAAAAGTATATAAACTGTTGTCTTATCTGTCTTCGTGTCAAAAGTGACATTCCCTGCACTATGTCTACCCTCTGCTCTCTCTCTCTTCCTCCACTTTCAAGGTCATCGACGAAAACTTAGATCGTGACAATTGGGTGGCCTTGTATCTTCGCCATCCCTTTAACATGTTAATTGCTGGACCTAGTGGTTCAGGCAAAACCGAATTTATCAAACGTTTGATCGAACATAAACATCATTTAATCGATCATCCCCCTCAACGTATCATGTGGTGTTACAAAGAGTGGCAATCGGCGTACAGCCTCCTGCAAGAAAGTCGAGGAGATTCCATCCTGTTTGTGGAAGGCATTCCTGGCGAAGACGACGGGTTCGTGTCTGACCCCAGTCAAACCCATCTGGTCATGTTGACGACATGTTAGGAGAAGATGAAGAAATTAAGCTGTGGTTTACATGCAAAGGGCATCATCGTAATGCCAGTGTCATTTATATGACCCAAAATTTGTTTCAACAAAGTAAAGCCCATCGCACCATTAGTCTCAATGCTCATTACGTGGTCTTGTTTAAAAGCCCTAGAGATAAATCGCAAGTGCAAGTGAGCGCCAAACAGTTAGGAACGCCTTGGCTGACACATGCGTACGACGATGCCACTCAAACACCTCACGCTTATTTACTCATGGATTTAAAACCCACTGCCCCCGATTATTTGAGATTTTGTACCCATTTTTTCACCACTGACGCCAAGACGGAGGACCTGTCATGTACACGTCCCCGTCGACTTAACAACAACAAAAAAGTTTATAAAAACCTTGGACACTTTTGGTCTGTCTCACACAGTGTCAACATGACATCCCTTCAGTCTCATCTTCCCGTCAAATTGATTCGTGCCTTGTACGGCATCAGCCGCAAAAAATTCCACAAATAGAAGCCAGTCTCAGAGAAGTCATACGATGGTTTACGGTGACAGCACGTCAATTACTGCAAGGCATCATTCACATTCCACATCAAACCAAACTTTTTTGGTTTTTTTTGACAGAAACAAAGTAGCCTTGACGCAACTGGCAGATCTCCGCATCAACACTCAAACCAGAAAGCAAATCATTTTGAAACCTGGAGGTAGCGGTTCTCTGGGAGGTGTCAACATTCGCTCCCTCTTAAAATGGGATCCCAATGCCCACAAAGTCTCCCCCAAGAAAAAAACCACTCCCCGACCTAAAGGTACCCAGAAGAAGAAAAAGAGCAGTGGTGTCAAGACCAGGTCACAGCCACAGAAAAAGAAAAGCCCCCAGAAAAGACCTCAGAAAACAGCTTCTACCCGCAAGAGAGGCACTGCGGCTAGGGTGCAACCTTACGTTCCCAAACCACGGTCAGCAGCGTCTCCGGTAGCCTCGATGTTATGTATATTTAATTATTTGTTGTTAGTTTTAATTTTTTCATTTCATTACATGCTATTGTAATGTAATTTTGTTTACTGGATTTGACATTGTCCAGAAATTCAGTTCAGTTCTCTTCGACCTGATTGTTATTTTTTTTTATTTCATTGATAAACACCTAATAATAGAAACACTGTATCTACTTTCTGACCTTGATTTAGAACCAGTGACAGTGTTGGTAAACAACATTTTTTTAAAAAAAAATTATTCTTTCTCAGAGTAAGAATCATTAAGTTAAGTCAAGGCCATATCTGGAATACGTGATATGAAACGTGTTTATTATTACAAACTTCCAATTTTTCTAGAAGATTTACCCTCCTCCGGGAATCTGTTTTGCGTCTTAAATTAGTGTATAACTCTTGTCTTTATAGAAGATTGGCAGTCGGACTTAAAACACTTTGAGATGTCAAGTTACATTATGTTCTGACCAGTTTGAGTTGAAATTTTATTTTATTGACTTTCTAGTGATTCTTTACCCTGGAAATACATGAGTGCTTCTACAAAATTTTTGGACAAAGACAATCACTGGAATTTATACAGAATTCAAACTGGAATAATATTTTCTGTGATTCAACAAGAAACAGTTGACACATCTATACTTTGAAGGTTACAAAAGACGTCATCGCCTTCCATTTTGGATTCCGTCTGGATTCGAACTCAGTTTCATTCACGACTTTTTAATACTAGGGCTTATATTTTTAATTCATGGATTATTTTTGGATTTGATTCGTAAAACCGGAAAGTATTTTTTCATTTTTCACTTGGTATTCTAGGGAAATAAATTATATGTTTAATTTTACAAAGCTTGTTGTCTTCACTCTTTTCTGTTACTTTTTGTAAGAGCCTAGACTCTTGAGACTCGGGTTCTTCCACTTCTCCGTTGCTGGTTATGCTAGCCAAGCCCAATTTGACACTCGTTCTTCCTAATTTGATGAAACAATGGAAACCCGTGTCTCCAAGAACTTCTCCAGCGGTGACACCCTCATTCTCCACCTCTTTAGCCACTACGGCAGCTGCTCACAAAGTACCTGCTCCCAATATCAAAGTCCATGAGAGATCGGGCATGTTACAGAGTTTATCCAAGCAAGAACTGTCCCCGTTTAGTCCATTGCGTAACCCATCCACGACGCGTGATGCCTGTCATCAAGTTGATATGACGTAAAGATAATCATTGACGATGCATTCCAGTATAAAAAGACCTGGGGCAAACGATGGGTATCAGTGTTTATGTGCTCCTGAACTCTGTAAGATGTCCCCTAAAAGAAGTGCACACCACCACCATCATCGTTCTCCTGTCCAAGAAGGAAAAAAAAAAAAGAAAAGGACAGTCTCGTCATCTGAAAAAACGCTTAGCCAAGCATTGACGTCTACCCCAGAAAAGACTCAATCATCAAAAGAAAAAGAGGAGCAAACAAAGGGGAGGATTTGGCATGCTGATGGTTTTTCATATGCTCAAACAGTCTGGTCTATCCAAAGAAATCCAAAAATACCTCCCCAAAAATAAGATAAAAAGGCGTGTGCCAAGTCATCGACGTCAGTGTATTTTTCTGTGTGTGCCCCGGAGCAAACAAACAAAGATGTCACCCCCCTCCCCCGAAGTCATCCTTCTTCTACCCCCAAAGGAAAGAAAAGGAAAGTACTGCCTCCTCGTTTAACCAAACAATGGGATGTGTTGTCCGTCCTGTCTATTAAGTTCCTCCATTCATGAGAAAACAAATGATTCAAACTGCCTCCAAAGACGTCATCGACACCGTGTGCGAATGTTGTCTGAATGTCTTGAAAGGTACCATACCTTTGTCTCCACATTAGAAAGAATGCTTAGCCAAACATCAACATGTTCTTCGCCAAATGGTCCAAAAGAAAATACCCATTCGTCAAAACAAAAAGATGTTGGTACAACGCGGACGATTTGTGCACCTGTTGTTAGCAACCTTGCTAAAAGTCACATTAGTACCAATGATTACAGGACTCGTAGGAGCTATTGCTGCACAAATGGATCAAAGATAAAAAGGATCAAGAAGATAAAAGGGCTCTCTGGAATCAAAAGATCTCAGACGTGACCATTGAAATCATATGGAAGGACGAAAACTGACTTTAGTGCCTTACAAACGATGGATGGAAATCCATCGTTGGCAAGAACAACGGAACCTGCATTTACCACCCAATCCTCATTTAACCGAGATGTCCCAGTTATAACAAGAATTGCAATCGTTGATGGATCTCAGAGATTTGTCAGAAACGGAAAAATCACAACGGTACGGTCAAATGTTGCAGCGACTTCAACTCTTTCACCAGAAAGCTTGAGACGAAACAGCTTCACTGACTCTTAAAGATTTTAAGTCTCTGATGATCGACGCTTCGCAAGTCATCAACTATAAAAAGAAGTGACCATCATGCCCTTCAACACAGCCTTAACCACTACAGCAGAACGTGTGCCTAAAACGCAAATCGTCTTTTTCTGCCAAATCTTTGTGGTGTATTGTGTCATCGGTGCTGCCATTGCCAATTTGAGTTTGCAACAAGGAGACAAACAATTGTGGACCATTTTACTGAGCAGCTGCATCGGTTACCTTCCTCCCAAACCTTCCGTGAGATACTCTCCTAACGGTAACAACGGCAGCCTTGTGCCCAACGTCACTCACCCTCCCAAGAGCCACCATCCCAACAACAACAATCCTCTTTTTTTGGACACTCCTCTTACTTCTGGCGACGCCTCAGACAGCAGAACTCTGGAATTATGAATAACCCATTTTACTTAACGTTACCCAGTGACAGTTCCATTGAGGTGTTTCCGAAAAACATATGCTGTTTCGCGGCCAAATTACCTCAGGCCATCCAGTTGGATCACGAAGCCCATTGGGAAGTGGCTTTGGTGGAAATGATTCACCCTACACAAGTCCTAAATATCTTTCCAAATCAAAACTCTTTTACGGTCGAAGTTCATGAAGATGACTTACAAATATTACTGAATCAAAGCCCAATTGGAATTGTCACTCCGAAAACAGAGAACCTCCAGTCTAAATTGTCCACCTATACTATTAAAATTTCTCCAGGCTATTATTTTAGTGGTCAACATCTGGTGAACACGATTGTTACTAGGTTCATTGCAGTGTTTGGTAAACCCTTGGAGAATGCCAGAAATGTGTCGAGATCGACTACCATAAAATAGCTCGTCGCTTACTGATACAATTTCGGAGAGCAAAATGGTGTCCATTATATTTTGTCCTGAATTGTTTGACATTGGGTGGGGACGTTGAGTTGAGGGAGAAAGTAATAAGGGAAAAAACCGAATTACCAGTCATTTATGACAACAATGCTTTTGCGCAGTATTTTCTATCCCCGGTAGAACTGAACCAAGGACTAAATTTGATTTTTGTGTACTCTGATGTCGTGGAGTACAACGTGGTGGGACACATCTCTGCACCATTACTGCGTGTCATTCCTTTCAAAGTGGATTCTGCCACGAACGCTGACGAGGAAGGTGGAGCAACTATCACGTTCACCACGAATTTGTACATCATTACTATTTGCCCGTCAGTAAGACGTATTTCGACACTGTCAACATTACTATAAAAGGAGATCTGGGACAAAATATTCCATTCACCAAAGGGAAAGTTACGTGAAACTCTGTTTTCGAAAACGATTCTCTAACGACTTGCAAGTTATATATCCTGTGTACTGAGGAGTCATTCGACAGGGAGGACATGGTTTAGGAGATATGTTGAAATCGGAGTTTCATTTGGTGGCCCCTGTTTTGAAGCCGATGGTGACACGAAGATTGTACGCCTTGAAAGATGCTGCTTTGACGCAAGGCAAAGAATTTCTCCAAAATGTCACCATCGACAAACAAAACCCCAAAGAAGCTTTCTTGAGAGCAGGCAAAAATGTCTTGCTACAAACCGGCAAAATCATTTTGGGCCAACGAGAAAATCCTATAAATGTCCTGGACGCTGCCAAGCCAGTCATTCCTGCTTCTCTGACGCCACAGCAAGCACAAGGCAGAAAGAGACGGCGAAGAAGACACCTCTTCAGAGGCCTTCACACCCCCAGACTTAAAAAGACCAAGAAAAGAAGAAACGTCTGAGAATTAGACGTTTTTGATTATGAAATCACAGAAAGAAAGAAAAAATGATGCACCGAGAGTCTTGCGCATGTTCCAAGTTGAAACTGGATCTGGTTGCCATGCCACCCACCATGATGACGATGCAAGAATTCCAATGGGTAGAATTTCATCCCGTCTCCTCTTTGACGGATTCAGCTCCCATCGAGTTTGAAATTGAAGGACAACACAAAGATTACATCGATCTGAATAGCAGTTACTTGTACTTGAAAGTCAAAGTGATCGAAAGGGCAGACAATACCAATCCAGAGGATGACGATAAAGCAGCCCCCGTCAAGAATTTCATGCATTCGTTGTTCAACGAAGTGAATTTGTACTTGACCAACAAACTGGTCAGCAGTAGCATGGATACTTACCCTTACCGAGCATACCTGGAAAATCTCTTACGTACGGAAAAGAAGCCAAGAACACCCATCTGGATGCCTGCGTGGTATGGAAACCTGACACGGTAGGCAATTTCGACATCCTAGATGAGATCAATGCAGGATTTAAAGACGGTCGAAGCAAAATCACACAAGCCAACAGCAGTTTAGAACTGATGGATCGTTTGCATTTGGACATGTGGTTACAAGAAAAGTATTTGCTGAACGGAGTGGATGTCCGCCTAAGACTGAATCAAAGCAGTACCGTTTTCCATTTGATGGCTGGTGATGTTACCAAATACAAAACCATCATCCAAGAAGCCCGACTCTACGTACGACGCGTGGAAGTGTTACCTAAAGTGGGAAACGACATCAGTCACACTTTGAGCAGAACGACCACCAAGTATCCGATACGGCGCGTGGAAGTGAAAACCTTCACCTTTGCCACTGGACTCCGATTCAAGATCGAAGATCATCTGTTCCAAGGACAGTTACCCAAACGTTTAATCACTGTTATCGTCAGCAATGAAGCCTTCAACGGAGCCATCACTGCCAATCGTTTTGAGTTTAAGCACTACAACGTATCCAAGATCGAAGTCAGTCGTGATGGTAAGACCTTGTATACCAGGCCCTTCGAACCTGACTTGAAGAAGAATTACTTGAGGTCGTAGTCGTCCCTGTACGAAGCTACCGGACAGTTAGCGACTAACACCAGTCATGGTATTTCATACGAAGATCATGCAGGAGGTTACGCTTTGTGGGCTTTTGATTTCCACCCTATAAAATCCGCCCAGATTCGTGTGGAACTTCAGTTTGCAGATCTTCTACTCATCACGGTGAATGTCATCTTGTATACCTAATTTGATAATACGACAGAAATCAACAGTTTGAGAGAAGTCATTCTAGGCTATTAGAAGCTATGGAAAACTCTTATCCTTCTTTGAAAGGTGGAGAATCTTTGGAAATGGAATGGGAGGATAACGTGGAAGCAGAACCACCCACCAAAAAAGACAAAGACGAAGAGGTCGTGGTGGTCACGTCCAAAAAAAGAACAACATTTAGTTTCCGATTTTGCTACACACCTGGCAAGAAAGATTGTTATGGATGTCGAAACGATCATCCCAGTCAAATTCAACACGATCAATGTCTGATGGCGAGTCAAAAAGAAAAATTGGACGAGTATCTGGAGGACGCTTGGGGTATCACCTCGGAGGAAGCAGTGTTTTATCAGTGATATAAAGACTTGCGTGATCATTCTTGCCCTCCATTGACTGCTCTAGAGGTCCATCGCATCGAATCTCTCTTGGCCCAGAGTACGAAGACGGAGCTAATAGACGTTTATTTGTCAGAGATTTTCAGGCAAAAAGTCAGGATTGAATTGATGACTTATCACTACCTGTGAAAAAACAAGAAAATACAAAACAAAAAAATGGATACCTGGGAACTTTATTGCCTTTTGAACAACAGTTCATATACCTCTTCTTGGAATCCTGACGTGTGCGCTGGAGATGAACTGCCTCATCGCAAACCTAAAGACCATCAAGATTATGTAATCAACACGGACGATTGTCATCTCCCAGGAACCCACTGGGTAGCCGTCTACTTCCCTAAAGATGGTTGTGTGGAGTATTTTGATTTATATGGATTACTGCCTTTGAAAGACGTCATCGACTTTATAAGAAGAAATGCCCAGACAGCACGTTTCAATAATGTGAAATTAAAGGCACAGATTCTATGGTGTGTGGACAACATTGTTCTTCATCAACGCAGTCTTGGATATCCCTTAGAACATTTAGTGACTTATTTTGATCATGACTCTTCTAAATACAATGAAAAGGTACATCGATGGTTTTGTGACCGTTATGGATATCTCTTGTCTTTATCTAGGAAACGTAGTGTACATCAATGGCCCAATGACCTCCCTTCATGGCAGTCTAACATGATTTCACAATGTTGTCAACCTTGTGAAAAATATTTTCTTTGAAAAATTGTTTTATTGTTAGTTGTTGTTTGTTAGTTAAATAAAAATGTTGTTTTGAAAAATGTGTGTGTTGTTTGTTTTCAAATTTTTTTTATCATTATACATGCTCTTTGACTTCTCTCTGTCCCTTACCATGAGATAAGCTATCATAGCATTCCTACCCAACCTAAAAAATCGTAGGGATGTTTTCTATCGCGTCCGCACTTGAGACATATAAAGCGAGGCTGTCTCCAGTCTGATAGAAACCAGACACTCCGACAGTCGAAATGTCATGAAAGATACTAATCTTCTCTTAAAGAACTTGGAACGTAACAACCAAACCATAGAATTTATGTGGGCACCCTCCCACATTGACATCCCTGGAAATGAGAAAGCGGATTTAGCATCGAAACTCAAACTCAAAGAAATTAAACACATCATCCCTTATAGAAATTAATAGCATAATAAGCAGAAAAATTATAGAAAAATGGCAACAAGAATGGGACAACTGCCCAAAGGGACGTATACTATATTCTACCCAAAAAAGTGTCCACAAATTTCTAAAGCACCAAAACTGGATAATAAACACCACCAAAAACTCATTAATAGAATTAAAACTGGAAGAACTTTATTAGCCAGCAGTTTTGGAAAATACATACCGACCAACAGGGATTGGGGCCCCTATTGCCATCACTGCCAAACCCCTGAGAATTTACAGCACGTCTTCAATGTGTGCCATAAATACCAGACACATAGGGAGGCATTTACAACCCTACAGAAGTCCATAGGTTCTCCATCAACATACCCGGATTTCTTAGAAAAGACCAATCCCAACCTAAACCTGACATACAAAAACATTTTGTATTTCCTTCAAGCCATAGGTAAGCAAGGAAAAATCTAATTAAAGCTTTTTCGACCTCCATTATAATAACCTCCACCATTGCTAAAATACACCACTAGCTTATCATCACCCCTTAAAAATTGTCCAACACCCCTAACAGGTTACCACAAGCAATACTATGAACGAAATATCATGAGGAACAGGCCTTATGAAAATACAGATGGAGCAGTCCCACTTGTGAAGGGCGCGGGAATTCAGGCCGCATAGGTCTTGGTTACGCCTGTGCGCGTACCTAGACCCGACACTTGCCGGACTAGCTTCTCCTGTCTTTATATGTTTGACCCATGACCCAATTAGTAACCTGAAACTTAACGTAACTGACACTAGAATACCTCACTAGCGCTATTATTATTCTCCCAAACCATCAAGTAACCATAACAGGTCCCACAAACAATGCAATCAGTTAACAACATCCATGCAATGCAATTAATAACAGGAATGAAAATATGATGAACAGACCTTGTGAAAACGCAGACGGAACGGTCCAGCTCGTGAAGGGCACATTAAAGGAAATAAATACAGAGTAAAAGGAGGAAAAGGAAGACATAGAGGACAAAGAGAGAATGAGATTATGGAACGAGAAGATGGACAAAGAAGAAAATGAGAAGAGGAAGAAAGAGGAGATAATGGAGGAGGAAGATGAGGAGAATGAAAAGGAGACGAAAAGAAGAATGTGATAGGGAAGATAAAGTGTTGGTGCAGAAAAAGAAGGGAGGAGAGAAAATAGAAGAAACCCAAAGGCCCTTTTCAGGGTCACTCCAATGCCTCGAAAAGATTCACTCTCTTGCCTAAAATTTGTCTATGTCTCCATGTCTCTAACCACGTTTCTATGTCTATGCCTCTATATATGTCTCTATATGTTCAATTCCCTTGTCGCTAAACAGCCCCAATGTTCTCCATGTTAAATTCCCTTTATTGCTAAACAGCCCCAATATTCCCCATGTTAAATTCCATTGTCGCTGAACAGCCCCACTACACTACTCACATTTACTGAGCCTGAGTTTAACTTATGTGGACAGATGTGAGATGGCAGTGATCATTAAAGGCGAGCACTTTAGACCATATGGAAAACCAGGCCCTAAAAGTGGGTTCTAACATACCATCTTACTTGAAACAATGCTGGTGTTAATTTTATTACATTTCAATAGAAAGGAAATGCCACATAGCCCAATGCCAGGGGCCCCTGTAACATTAGATCAAGCCCTTTCTGTATTCTAAGTGAGGTGCCCATCAGGATTGTTGAAAATTTTTTTAAAAATTTTCCTGAGGAAACTGATCCCGTTGATTAAACGTATAAATGTATTTTCAAGATGTTGACATACCTGCCATTAACACACCATAATCTAAATCAGATCACCACTGTCCTACATGAAATTGAAATCTGAAATTGAAGCATGACGTGTCATGCTAAAAATACGATTTTGTACTCCCAAAACCCCTGGCACGATCATATTTTGAGAAAACACAATTTGCAGTAATCTTCCAAAAAAACCAACAAAAAAAACCCCACCACTTTCACTATATGCCTGTTACATGTAGCATGTATAAATGGTAAATAGTCATGATTCGAGCTGATGTAAAACTATCCCTGGGGCAATGAATGGCAAAGAGGTCAGGTATAAACCACCATTTCACATATTACTTAACTGACTGAAAATAGTTAGTGAGAATAATTTGAAGGCTCTAGTGAGTGAGCCCACTGTACTAATTTGCATAGGTATAATCAGGAAGTGGAACAACCCATTATAGGTAATCAATGAGAGCCTAGACAGGTGTACAAGAACAAAAGTTATTACATATCATTGCCTTGAATGAGAATGTTTAAGCCATATATATATAATAATTCAGTTGTCAGAATAGTGTTCAATTTTTGAAGCCGATTTAGGAAGTAACTAGCTATCAGTAAAGTCCAACAAACAACAAAAATAAATTTCAGGATGGGTAAGGAAATTTGGGTACTCCGCTGGGTTGTGGGTTATTTTTACCAGATCAGCTTCTCAACTCTAGTTTGCCTGGTTTCCCACCCTCTCAAATACCTCCATATTTGTTAATCATAAAAATGTCTGTTTTTGTGTGTTTTTAAAATTTATTTTACTGCATTGGGGGTGGGGTAGGGGTGGGGGGCTCAGCATGATCAAATATTTATCTCAAAACCTAGCTTGGCCAAATCTTTCTGGGTAGTGCAAACCAGGCCTGACATACACAACATATAAAACAAAATCAAAACAAAGGAAAACAAAATAGATCAATCTGTATTTTTATTAACATGTTTTTGTTTGTAACAATTATAAAGTGACCCATACAAATGCATAATATTGCACAATAATTTAAGTTACTTTCTCTTGCATAACTTTGAAGAAGATTCAAGTTGATCATTGATCATACATCTTTCTGTGATTTTGAGAAAAAGCAAATTTTTAAGCAAACTATTTCTCTCCAAGAATATAAGCTTGCTTCCTCCAAAATCCAACCATCCTAAAAAGATTGTTGTTGTTTTTGTTGCTGTTCTAGAGTTTAACACCATTCTTCAGCACAAGATAGGCTATACATGGCAGCAAGTATAAATGGTGGAAGGAGAACCTGGGAAAACCCCAGAAAGAACCACCATCCCATAAGAAGCTTCCTAAAAAGGTAAAAATCATCACTTCCATGCATATCATCCAGACAAAAGTCAGTAACTCTTTCCCCATTACTTCCCCTGCTGCTAGTTTTAAGCTGATTAATATATCAACAAAGTGGCTTGCATGGTGGAGAGACTGGAAAGTTTTTAAAGTAAGGTAGAATTAAATTTATACGTTTCATTTAAATTATAATTTAAAATTTGCTTATTCCTTCAGATATATTTCCTAATCACATTTACATAAAGATTACAGGCAAATCCAGTGAAAGCTTTAAGCCCATGGGGAGGTTGTGTTGACTTCAACTGGAACTGGTGGTCATATGGGCAACAGCTAATGGACTGACCGGATTCAAATTCTGTCTCTGTGAAGCTACAGCCCAGAGAAACTTGAAAAGTTTGACTCACAGCCATAAGCTTCTGTTACATCTTAGATCAAAGTGTTACATCTAAAAAATAAGGCTTACAGAGATTACTCTAATTTCATGAGCTGAAATACCCATCAGGCAACTCTGATCTTTTGAGTGCACCAAGCATATACCCCATGCCCGATGACAGGTCTTGATATTCCAAACATTTTCATGAAGAGTCATTATCTTGTTTCATGACTTTTTCTGTGCATTTCAAGTAATGCTTGAAGGCATGGACAGGATCCTGTACGGTCAACATGCCTATCAAAGAGAAAGCGAGCATATAACCACTCTGACTTCCCACTAACAGCAGTCTAATCTTGGCTACAAAGCATAGTTGCATCATTAGGGCCATGCAACCATCCAATCTGGTTTGGGTCCACTGAAAGGGCACACAGCTCACTCACTCTGTATGCTATGGCTAAAGCTATCAGCAAACATGTCTTGTATGAGAGAAGCTTCAGCAAGGTTCCTTGCTAAAGGTTTGAATTTATCTGAATTTGACTGTGTCAAAACCTATGAAAGATTCCAATTTCAAAACAGTTAGGTAATTTGGTCTATTCAAGACAAAATTGTCTAGCATGTCTGATAGATCTTTATTATGACTAATAACATTTCTGCCATTATGCCTAAATGTGTCAGTTATCGTGGAGTGGTAGCCTTAGATGGTAACTGGGGCCAACTTTTTCTTCTTGTAGAGACTGAGAAAAAAGTCTGCCTGTTGTGGGATTCAGGCACTCAAAGGGATGATGTTGACTATTCACCAGTCCTGAATGCATGGCACTGTCCCTCATAAACCTTCAAAATGGAAGGCCTTCTTGCTCATGAGATTCTCTCCACAATCAAAGGTTTAAATTCTTTCTTTGCAAGGCTCCCTGACAAAAGCCAAGCCTGATGGAGAACTTGGTCCGGACAGCAATGTAACACCTGTGACCAATGTTGTTTGAGAAGATTTGGCTGGGCGGATCTACTACCAGATCAAATAGATTGTTGATACAGGACCCATCTGAGAAGCGCAGTCAGAATCAGCATGAAATTCTGACCCCTCAAATTCTGTATTAATTTTGGTAACATGACCATGAGTGGGTAGGTAAAGGCCCACAACCCTTCTGAACTGATTGAAAGTGCATTAACAGACCAAGCTTCTGGACCCAGAACTGGAGAGACAAAGGTAGGCAATTTGTGACTGCATCTTGTCACAGAAAGGTCAATCAAAAGTACACAAATCTGATAAAGACCAATTGATAATGAACCATTCTGTGTGAATGATTTGACCCTTTCTTGACAGAGTTGGTCAAGGCACTAAGTCTGCTATGAATGTGTCAGATTTGAATGTTGGAACCACCATTACTGAAACTGTCACACCAGAACACACAGGTAAGGTGATTTGGTAAAAAAAAACCCCTCCCAATTTAGGAGGTCACCATCACAGAGTTCTCCGACATGATTAGAACTGTTTTCCAGCAGAATGAAAAACATTGATTATAGCCAAAATTTACAAAAGGTTTATGTGAAGAGCCATTCTGTCCAGTCCCCACTTGTCAATGACCACATCAAGGTTTGGCAACAGGAGGGCTCCCTAACTGCCCAAACTGGCATCCACAAATACTGTTAACTTATGGTTTTGGCCTTTCTTAAGGAATTCCTGTCCCAAGTCAACCATGGTTGCACTACTGACTCAGGAATGATAGTACCTCACTGATGACCCTGACCTTTTGATCAAGTGGCCTGGAAAAGCTGCACCATTAAGCAAACAAGGTCATCTGTAAAGGGCATATGAAAAGACAGCCCAACAGGATTAGATCTGCTGCTGTACTGAATAATACCAACGAGTTTCAAAAACTCTCTTGCTGTAATCCAGTTCCTATTGGAATGCACAAGTTCAATGATCCTTACCAGGTGAATGTGGGAAATTCATAAAAAAAATTTACATTGGTGAGAGACTCCATACCCAGGTAGACACAACACTGGGATGGATGAAGGTTGGACCTTTCTCAGTTCGCTTGAAAGCCAAGATAACCCAAAAGGGGGTAGAAGATTGTTTCTGCCCTTGAAAGAATAGAATTTACCATGTTTTTCGGAAGATGTGGTCCAAATATGCCATTGTTGCTGTAGACTGGAACAGGGTGACAACGCAGCCCATGGGTTTATGTTTAGACTAAATGGAAGAATTAATAACTGGTGAATATTCCCTCTGTATGCAAAATTTGCACAACATCGGGTGGACTGGGACATGCAAGTATGCATCAATAAGATCAAGACTGATGGCAAACTTGTCCCTTGTGCTGGAGAGCAGGTTCAATCCCACCATCTCCCTCTTGAATTTCGGTGGAACTATTTACTAATTGAAGCAACTCGGGTCAATGATTGGCCTGAGCTTGCCATTGGCCTTTTTGCACTAGGATGAGCCTGGAATCCCCATCCCCAAATTGTGGTTTCTGAACAATTTCCACTGCCCACCTGTCCACTGATGACCAGATTGCCTGCTGCATAATTTCATTCTTCTCCAAATTTGACAGTGTGTCTGTCATGAGAAGACAGGACGAAACAGAAGGGGGATGGATAAATGAGCTTTGATCACCCACTAATTTTTGCAGAAATACAGCATTACAATGAGAGTTGAACTGATGAAGTCTGGTGGCCACTGCCAGTCCATCTGTGATTGGTCAGGGTGGTGAGTCAACAGCAAGAGTTTCAAGGCTTGGGGTCCAAGAAAAGAGCATTTGCCATGGAATGATGTGTTGCTCTGTCAATGACTCTCACAAATCAGGCCACTGACATCAAGGTATGCTCATTGCCTGATCTCTTTCAGGCCAAGACCAACATTGCTGATGTGGCTATGATATCACATGCCTGATTCAGTGTATCATGAAATACTTTCTTATTAATCCTATACAAAATTGGAGCAGATATATTGACAGCAGTCAAATTTTTGTCTAAAGCCAAAGGTTTAGGATGAAAGGTATGCTTTGTACCAGTTCAATTAAAATGTCACTGGATGACTGGCACAGACTGGTTGGCAGCTGGGACGGCATAGTATGGCATTACTAAACTATATGATGGATAATTAAGATCTGGTTAAAAAAAATCCATTTGCCTGGATTTGAAGGTCATGCCTGGACATATGGGGGTATTTATGCCCACTGGGATGCTGAAAATTGGGGGACATGCTGTCAAAATTACCTAGTGATGTTTGAGACAAACAGGCAGAAATTACTTGGAATAAGTAACAGAATTGTTGCTTCCTGTACCAGTAGATGCATCTGTAACTGGAACGATGATGAAGGCTGCAAGATGAGAAAACAGCAGTACCTTGCTCCTCCACTTCCACTGATGTGATGAGATCAGATGGCTTCATATATCTTACCTTTTATAGCATGGGGGGGGTTGGGGGTGGTAACCCAACAATGTTCCCCCACTAACCTCACAACTGATTCCATCTCAAGGTGAATACTCAACATGTCTGCTCATTGCGAGATTTGCCCTTCTTTTTCTGTTTTTGACACTCTTCAGCTAAATTGTTGACCAGATATCTTCTGACCACATGGTGTATATACTGAATGTCAGCGATGAGTTATATTTAGTGCATGCAATGCATGCTTTCAATTTCTTACAACACATATAATTTTTCAATGAAACAATGAGAACAAAATATTAATGAACAACTCAACAACACCCATTACTGACCAAGTGTGCAAACAACAGGCAGAAAGTGCAAAAATAGAAATCACAATATGCAACAGTGATGCCATGTTGAAGCATGGTCAGAATAAATGAAGTCTGTGAGCTTGACAAATTCACAAAACATTGGTCAAAATAAAAAAATTACGTACACCACCTATAGCAGATCCTTATTACACAATAAAACCCCAAATTCTAGGTTAGATGGCTGAAAACCATGGAAATAAAGCAGGATTTTCTGGAGGAATATAGGATGATGTTGTACTGCAGCAAGGGGAGGTAATGTGGAGAAGTACTGCCCATGGTCTACATGATATATTAATGATGGAAAAGACGATTTTCATCTTTTTTGGAAGGCTTGATTTGGAATGTAGCAAGCTTATATTTCTAACATTTATGTCAATAGGGGAATGTATTTGACAGAGAAACTGTAAATACACTGCATCAATACAACCAGACAATAATTTATATTACAGGGCAAAGTTGTTACTGCAAATATTTCCATCACAATGAACGAATTCTGAAAAATAAAAAGGTAAAGCAAATATTTCCATCACAATGAAACACCTTGAATTCTGAAAAATAAAAAGGTAAATTCTATTTAAACAAAAAAGGAGAATAAAATCTCCCTAAACATGTGCAAAACATATACATCTTCAATGTGCTCAAAAAGACAGAAGTCCCAAAGGTAAAAATAAAATCCTGATAACCCCTGAAACAAGAGTCCATGAAGTGATTGACATGCTACTGGACAGAAAGATGAGGAATTCAAGACAAGACCATTTCTTCTTTTTAACTTTCATGTTTGTTTGAAACCACTCTGATATTCTTCTGCGATAAGATGATTTCCAAACAAGCTGCAGTCGTATACACATTGAATATGGCATTAGGATTTGGTGAAAACCCCCTTCATAATGATCATCCATTCAGGGGGAGTAGTAATAACAAAATTTTTGAAGACAGTCGGAAAATGCAAAAGTGCAAAATCTGCTTAAATGGTGTTAGAATATAGTCTGATCATCAAAAAATCTGCCGAATGGTGCTTGGGTAATATTAGTAACAAAGGGCAAAAAGTAAAATTTCAAAAAGTGAAGCACAAAAAACCCCACCCTAAAACAATAGTCAGAAGAAGCAAAAATTACTCAAATGCTGTGAAAATCCAATCATGTCATCTGGTTACATGCCTGTCAAACTTTAATCATCTACATTTATATGGTTTTCATATCAAATTAAGCATGGGGTCATACAAAATGTTTTTTAATTATAGATATCGCAGAACTATGCACAATTATATTTGCTACTACTTATACTACTACTGGCTATGGATGGGTTGTTTGGGGAACCAATGAGAAAGCCACCCTTTCTTAAGGTTAACCTTGAAAATAAATTTTCATTTGTTCTTTTGAGATTTTTTTTTTTTACTGAAACTGTTATGCATATCAAATCTCCAACAGTCTGACCAAAACAAACAAACATTCTCCACTACTGCCTGTTGAAATTTAACATTTTACATTCCAGATTATAACTCATTATATGTCCTGCAAATATTATGAATAATGATCACTACACAATATTTTGAATGCAACAATATAATAATCCTAAATTTTGTATTTGACATGTAAAACTTTCATAAACCTTTTATAGAAACTATACAAATACTGCATTACAACTAAGTGTTAGAACACAATGGTGATCAAGGACTACAAAATTAATATATTTTCATTTAATGTGATAGTATGAAATTTTCACAGTGGCACATAATTCTGAGTTCAGTATTTAGTTAAACAGTTGCATGAAAGTTAAGCCTGATCTACATGACAGATTAGGATGTACTGTAAGGCAACAAGACGAACATAAATTTCTAGAGAAAACAATTGTATCTGCTCAAGTCAATGAATCTAAATTTCCCAACACACATCCTGGTTTTAATTGTATACATAGCAGTATTACAAAGCTTATAGACCATATTCAAACATTTAGGGACAAACCCAAAAAATTTTCATAGCTGACAAAAAAGATATCATTCCAACAAATAATTATATATCCATATCGTGTGTAGAGAGCTATACTATGTACTCAAAAGCTCAAATGGGTTGTTTACGCCAATACATGTAGCAAAGAACAGAGACCATCCAGTAATTCTGTGTTACTGAGGCACACAAGTGACACCAACAATTACATAAAAGAATAGGGCCCATCCAGTTATTCAGTGTTACTGAAGAACACAAGTGACTTCAAGGACAAGTGCCTTCAAGGACTAGATCAAAAAGGGGGGTGGGGTTGAGGTTCTAAATACACACATTTACAAAAGACTGGATGGAAGAACATTATTCCATGGCTACCACTCTTCATGGTTCTTTGTTCATGCTGCTCTAAATAAACTGTACAACAACTTTCTAAAAGAAAATATTTTTATGTCACTAGATAATTTATATATTAAAATTTTTAAAAATATTTGAGAAGCAAATTTTTCAGTAAATTGTGTTTCTCTGAAAATACTTACCCAATCATGTTATGTTCTGGATATTAGCCAACTATCTTGCAAATCCAGCCCTACTAATAGATTAGAATTTTCTTTTTCTGTCTATTTCATATAGACAAAAGACAAGAACTCTTGCCCATTATCTCCCCTTGCCACCACTAGGTGTTGATAGTTTTTGAGCTGTGCTTTCCTAACTGAAGAAGGTGATGTTTACATTTTTAGGTGACTCAGACACCCACTTCCCCTGGTAGTGTGACCCCTGGGACGGATCCGTCACTAAGATCCCCATAAATCCTAGTTGGCTGGACTGTTTTATCAACATAAAGTCCCCCATGCTGGACAGCCAGTGACAGTGAGGCAGTATTATGAAATATTTCACATGGATCTGGTACAAACCAAATGCATGAGGACTGATAGGCTCAAAGGCCATGTTCGGACATGCTGGGGGCCTTAAGCTTACTGGGCTGCCTATAACTGGGGGTCAGCTGGTGATGCTGAGACAGTATAATGAAATATATCAAATGGATATGGTACAAACCCCATACATCCAGACTTTCAGGTTCAAAGGCTATGCTCAAGCATGCCAGGGGCAGGTGGGGGAGACTGGGCTGCCTAAAATTGGGGGCACACTCCCCCACTGAGTTGGAATTGCAAGCAACAAACTGTAGGTTGGGGGAGACCCAGTATACCCTGAAAAACTCACAATGGAGGTTGGGTTTGGATGTATACTGTGGACATCAACATTATCTTCTCTCACCTTATCCCATCTTTCCTTCCCTTTTGATGCTTTCTGGACTACTGCATTGAACTTTAGTTGACATTTCTACTGAAATGTCACAAGAAAAGAAAACAAAGCATAAATCAGCAATTCAGCATGTCACTAACTTGCTAATACTGTAGCCCAGACTTCGTCTGTCCATGTTTTACACAAGCTGCATGTTATCGACAATGTACACTTAGTACATACAATACACGAGTCTTGGTTGACTTCCTTTGCTTTGAACTTTTGTATTTCATGCATTTAGTCGACATTTTTACTGAAAGGTCACCAGATGAGAAAAAGCAAAAATTAATAATTCAGCATGTTACTAGCTTGCTAATACCATCCCCACTGCTAATGGAGTAAGCGAAAAGTGCTGTGTTTTAGATGCCTTCCAGACTATACACTGAACTTATGCATTTCATGCACTGAGTTGGCATTCAATTGAAATGACAAAAGAAAAGAGAAAAAGCATAAATCAGCAATTCAGCATGTTACTAACTTGCTAACCATTACTAACAGTGTAAGCAAAAATAATGTCATTCTAGCTTGTAAAAGGCAACATGAGGTCAATGATAGTATGGTATAACATGATCTTAAACAGTCCAAAAGGTGACAAAGTCACACAAATTGACAGAAATTGTAAACATAATGTATACATTCTGTAAAAGAAGGATTGTCCAACACAATTCCAAAATGAAAGTTTAATTTTAACACTAAGATGGAATCAGTTGTTGGAGGTAAAATATTATCAGTACAGCAGTGAAAGCTAAAAAAACTAGCAAGACTATGTGGTGGCCAGGAGAGGTAATGGACAAGAGTTATTGCCCTTTGTCAATATGAGCGAGACACAAAAGATGATTTTCATCTTTTAGTAGGGCTAGATTCATGAGGCAACAGGCAAATATCCCAAACATAATGTGATTGGGGAACATATCTGAAGAAGAAATTACTGGGATTTCCATTTAACAAATTTTCTGCTATTGGTTCAAGTATTACAATCAATGGAACCTTCCAATGGGCAGATAACAATTATTATCTAATTATTTATCTCAATCGGATTTGCCTCAATTGACATAAACCAGACATGACAGGCCAGTGCATCTACTCTGTTGCTAAATTCTGTAAGACCATAACCTTTGGATACATTATTAGTACTACTACTTAAATTAGGTAAAAAAGAATGGACACTATGCCATAAGTGTGGAGGGACTGAAAACGTTACTTTCATAACAGCAGAACAACTTTCAAAAGAACTATCAATTCAAACAAAATCTGCCATTAAATATATATTATGATTATCACTGGCCTAGCTTAACTTAATTTTCTAATTTAAATAGATATTTACTAATTACGAATCATTTTAAAATGAAATTATTATGACTAATTGTCATATTATTAAAATGGAATCCCAAATTAAATTCACACAAAGTACTGCAAGTCAGGCATATTTGATCTGGATTATTCAAGAGTTCTCTTCACATGAATGATGGCAGTATATGATCTCTTTCCTTATAACAACTGTTAGGCACATGCCATACAATATTATCTGTTATATATTGGCTTCAAGGATGTTATACTTTATATCCATAGATAATGGTTAATGGTGGAGTCTCCATTTCATAGCACTGGCATTGCTTTTTTAATAACATCTCAATCCTATGCAACCACTCAAATTTAAACAACAATTTAGATTTTTAATATGACAAAAACAGAATTGGATAAACACTGTTCATGATCATACTGCATTTTTCATTAATAAAGAAATGTCCTTTCATTTAAATATGATACAATTTAAAACAAGAAAAATTTTGTGCTGTGAATATATGATACAAGTCACGAAAATTTTTGATATCAAATACCATAAAAATGTGCACTTAAAAAGTATATAATAAAAGAATGACTTTTGTTTTTTATTCTTATGAAATTAATTTGGAATAAAAAAAATTCAAATGTAATTATATACTTAGTGTAAACAGTACCTACATGATCTTCCTAGATCAGTCATCAAACCAGACCTTTTGATAGGCCATAGGCCTGTGATTCATATGCACATATGAAAGAATATGACATTTTTTATTATAAAAAAGGCCATCTGATAATTTAAGAACAAATTTGACAGATCCTCCAACTCCTAATATTACCATTTGAGCAAATCAAACATTTACACTGCTCATATATTGGCACTTATTTATCAATTGAAGAATGTTGAACTATGTGATACTTCCTGTCATGAAATATTCCCAAATTACTGTGAATCTTAATAAGGGAAGCAGTGTTTAGTGTGAAAGTAATGTTGAAATCCTGATCTTGCCATCCATTGAGCCAGTCAGGGCCACCTTGGTGTCAAGGTTTGGTGAAAGGTCAACTGTAGTAACTGCTGACCTATGACCTTTCAACTCCATCACCTTGGATATACCTTTCATCTTATCTTGAACCTAAATGAAGAAATCAGAACAATATATATTTTGTACAGAAACAACCTGACATGTATTTAATGCTTCTTTCATATATATCATTGTTCAAATGATTACAATCTCCCCAAAGTCACAAGAAATGATGACATCATTATGACTGCCTGACATTTATTAATAATTTGCACTTTTTCCTTAGTTATCAGAAAGCTTGAAAATGTATACAATGTGGTATATAATGCACATGACAGGTAAAGATACAGCCTGTCATAGGCAATACACAGTCTGGTATGACCTTGGCCTTTGATCACATCAAACACTGTACATCCACATGACATGTAAAGATACAGCCTGTCATAGGCAATACACAGTCCGGTATGACCTTGGCCTTTGATCACATCAAATGAATTTGGCAAAAACTGCATTATAATGAAATACCACATAAAGAAAACAATGTCTTAAGGGTCACCTGATTTGAATGGAAATTTAAAAAATTTCAGAAGTATCTATTATCATTATCAAATAGGAATGTTAACCTGAAAAATCAGAATCTGAACAGAAAAATAGGAATACTTCAAATATGTATGCAAACATTTAATATTTAAATTTGACCTTATGGATTCAAAGTGATTTTTGTTTAAAATGTGCTTTTTGCAGTCTTCTTTTCTGACCACATGCCATGTGCAAATGCTGATGTCAGAAAAGATTGCAAAGGCATGCTATTCATCCAGTGCTTTATGTATCCATTCTGAATTTCTGCAGCAGCATGTGGCTTTCCATCATCATGGTAAATTCCTTATTGGTCACCTTTCCAATCACTATCTTTTCTTGAACCTTCTCAGGTGAATTATATCACTAAACTAAAAATGCTATTTTTAATTGGCCAATATTCAAATTTTCATTGTGTGATACAAGTGCCTATGTATGCTTTTACAATCAGACATTCCAAACATTTCACTGATCTAGACCACTGGCATGTCAGCTGCAGTTTGTATATATAATATTAGTTCAATTAAAAATTGCAATCTGCCATAATTAGAATGGTTGGCATATGTTATAGTACAACTCACATAGCTCAAGTCACTTTTTGCAGCTATAGGTGTCATTTTGGAGAATCTGACCACCACAAAGGCTGGCAGACTTTAGCTAAAAGTAGTATCTGGGTGGGCTGGATTTATGAGGTAGTAGCAATTCTCCTAAAGTATTATGATTAGGTAATGTATCTGAAAAAGAAATATGGCTTCTAGAGTGTTCAGAAGCTCAGCAAATAAGATGCAAGCTTACTCATTAATATGCATCATAGCTGTCAACCCCCAAGTACAAAAATACTGAATGCTTATGACAAAAATACCGATTTTCAGGACCAAATACTGATTTTTAAAAATTTTAATGCGTATGTAACTACTTACAACATATACAACCATCAGTAAGGTAGGACAGTGCCTTACATAATTATTTAATGTCAAAGATGCATGTGTTGCACACTTGCACCTTCTGGACGGGCACCCTGTTCCATTCGGTGCCCATTCAGAAGGTGCAAGAGTGCAACACACTCAGACACAGGCTGTTTATAGGAGCCTTTTCCACACCTTGTTTATTTTTTTCAATTATTATCGATTCCAATGTACCAACTGTCATTGATAATCTCAATTCTGTGTGATTTTCTTACTGAACTGTTTTCATTCTAGCGTACGAGTAATCCTTTGCGATTTTACTGTCTGGAAAACGCATGCAAAATAAATCGCCAGCAACAGTAGTAACTGAAAGAGGAAGGTTCATTTCTAAAAGAAATTTAATAAACCGAATTTCAATCGAATTACATCAAGGTTCTCTCTGGTATTTATATACATCCAAGTTCAGGCTGAGTTGTCTATGATGAAGCAGCAAGCTGATGTTTATTAGCTTTTTCGTTTTTTGTATTTCATGTGCGCCTCCATGCCCAATAGCGAAAATCACATTACACAATTTCCAAAACATAAAGTCTTCTCCTTTACTAGATGATTTCACAAATCTAAACAAGACGGCACAATTGTCCTTTCAGTTCTGTTTTCTTGTCTTTCCTGGTGAAAATTCTGAATATTCTGCTTTCCTATTCAACATGATTAGAAGCTGAATATTATGAAGATGAGATACAGTGATAGAGTTAACTGTTTGCGAAATCCAATATGGCGGATAGACAGGCATGGTAGCCTCGATTTTGAAGGAACCAATCATATTGTAGAACTGTATTCCTATATACATGCGATACATTTCTATCAGAATGGAACCGGGTGCCCATTCTAGACTGAAAATTGCAAGGAAATTTTTTATTATTTATTTTTTTAATTAAAAAACGTATTTTTTGCAAAAAAAACGTACACCCGTATTCAGGTCCAAAGTACGGGACAAATACGGAAAAAAACGGGACAGTTGGCAGCTATGATGCATGCATGTCACTCATAACTTAGTTGCCAAAGACCCTCATAATTTAAGCATGTATCAAGCATGGCCTTGGTCATTAGCAAATTCAACCAAGAGTCTAATGACAGCAGTCTAAATCCCAAATTTGATCAAAAAAATTAAATCAATAATGTGACTTCCAGAATGGTAACAAGTTCAGTCAATCAAATGCCAGGTCACTTAATTGGCATGCAGGTATCTCACTCGTCTGTCCAAAATTTTAATGATATAAGCAAATATTCCAAGTCTGATCACAAATCAGGTCCGAAATATGTCCTCCAGAGTGGTATAAAACACTCAATCTGATGCAAGATCACATAAATAATATGCACGGATCTCACTCATATTTTAACTCATCTAAAAAACTGATGAAATAAATTTTATGACCCTGTGAGTTAAAAACTGCTTCTAGAAATATGAGCACAATACAAATGGCCATCAAGAGCATTATGAATTTCAACAAATTTATCTGATTTTGATGGCTTCTCCTGTCAGTTACATGCTACTGTTCAAGAAATATCCAGTTTTTCTTACCTTATAGATAACACCTTTAGTTTCATCGCATGTCAGTAAGTATTGCCCCTCTGTGTCAAAGGCAAACAGTTTCCCTCTTGGAATTTCTTTGTTTCCAATTTGTTCTGATGTAAGAAACTGTGGCACTGCACCAGAATGGATGTTCAAGTCTTGAATCTTTCTCCCAAGCTGGTTCATATTCCACTCACAAAACTGAAAGAAAGTGATAACTGCTTACAAAAACACTTCAATTAAGGATGTCAGCTGTTGTAAAATTAATGCTTACTGTGCACCCTGAAATGGACTGCTCATTATATTATGTGTGTTTAATGACATTTTTCAGCACACAATAGGCTTTACATGTCAGCCAGTATAATTGGAGGAAGAAGAACCAGGGAAAACCCTGGTAAGGACTGCCAACCCACAGGAGCTACTGGCAAGTTTCCTCACATACCCACACTGGCCAAGCAAAAGACTCAAACACAAGTGAAAATGAGGTGAGATGGTAGTGATCAGTAAAGGTGAGTGATTTCAACCACTTGGCCACCCAGGGCCAACATTATGACTAGCAGAGCTAAAACAAATCCACAATAAACAGTAAGATCCTTTATTTTGCTAAACTGCTTTATTATCTCCACCTGTTGCAAATTATCAGACTTACTAATACAGATTGTTTGCTCAGAGTTGGCAATGCTGGGCTCCAAAGAACTCCTTTATTATTTAAAGTGAATCTCTACAACAGACTCACCTTGTTTTCCATACCCATACTGTAACAGCTAGTTTCATCTGAGCTGAACTGAACACCTCGCACTTCCCCAACATGAGCCGCCCACTGGGAAATACATTTGCTCTGGTGCATATCTGTATTTTTAAAAAAAATACTGCCATTTGCTCTTCTCTTTTTTGCATCTGTCTCTAAATAACATCTATTAAAGCATCTATCTTAAAAATATACAATGAAAGATATATATCTAATTTCCACAGAAAATATTAAATATCTGAAACTGAATGCAAGTTCCATCCTAGTCAGGTCAGGTGCCCTTTTAAATGTAATTCAGTCCATAGACAAATTCAGTCATTCTCTCTACACTGTATGTATACCCTTCTAACGACATACAAGTACATCTTGGTAGTAAATTGTCAAGAATATTTTTACAATGAATCCAAGGAAAATAAACAAATGAACTATGGCAGGAAGAAACTCCTAAAGCTGCACACCATAAACTATAGATGACGAGACATGTTAATTCATACACAGGTTCGTTCTGTTTGTATTGTATAACTGTGCCAACTAAAATCCAACACAAAGTTTTATGAGCATAAACAATTCCCGTATATCAGTTTTCAAATTCTGTCTGATTTTACCCATTTATCATCTTTTAACTAGTTGGGTTAGGAATTTTAGGTAATGTGAGCCTTAATTGGTCAAATAAGTGGTACTTGCATGAAACATGGTGTGAACAAAGGTAATGTGAATGACACATTTTATGCCCACCCTGTTTTTAACACTACTCCATGTTGGCACTAGCATGACATGGGCAACTTCAGAGACTATTAACCAAAGGGTCTGAGTGACTTTGAATTTGATCAGTTTTGAGGTCTTGAACTAAACTTACTTTTCTTAGTAGATTTACAATGACTGTGACCTCTGACCTACAGACATCATAATCTACAGGTTTCTTTATTACAAAAAGTACAAGTCATCCACAAAGTTTAGTCAAGGTACTTACTCTAGAGTAAAAGCTACTCCAGAAAAAACATTTTTCTTTCAGACACATGGCCCTTTACCACTGAGTGTTTAACCACAAAATCGAAATGCTCATTCCATACATTAAGTGCAAGCCCTTTTCAAACTTGTCAAAATATGTGGTACAGAACTGTGGTTATTATGCAAAAACTCACAACCATTTTTCTTCTTTCAGTCAATGACCTTGACCTTTGACATCAAAATCGGTGCACTTTTTTTCTTATCTAACATAAAACTCCTCCACATACTTTGGTGAAGGTACATAATTGATACCTGAAATTTTTGCATAGAAATCATTTTTATTCTTTCAATCAGAGTGACCTTCAATTTTCACCTTTTGACCTCAAATCAATAGGTTTCTTCTTTACACTAAGCGCAAGCCATCCACAAAGTTTGGTCTAGATATATGACATAGAACTAATGCTATTGTGCTGAAACCATTTATTGTATTTCAGTCACAGTGGCCTTGATCATTGACTTTTTTACCCTGACCTCAAAAGGATTCTTCCTTATTGCAAGCCATTCACAATGTCTAGTAGCTGTAGACAGTGGATAACTGAAGTTGTGCAAAAATTGTTTTACTTTTTTCACCCAGTGACACTTGAATTTTAATATTTTGACCCCAAATCAATAGGGTTCTTCTTTACCCCAAGTTCAAGCAATCCATAAAGTTTGGTAACTCTAGATGGTGAAGAACTGGAGAATTTGTGCAGAAACCATTTTTATTCCTTCACTGAATGACCCTGACCTTGGTCCCATTGACCCTAAAATTAATTAGGTTTTTCCTTACCCCAACTGAAAGCCATCCAAGAAAGTTTGGTAACTGAAGCTGGAGGAGAATGACCTTGACCTTAAATCTTTAAACTGATATGGCTTTCCTTACCAAAAGTACAAGCCATAGAAAGAGTTTGGTAAATACTGATGGAGAACAACTCAATTTATTTTGTGACAATGACATTAGTAACAAAATGACAGATTGATGGAAAACAACATAACAATGGCAGCGTAATTATGGTGGGCATATAAAAACCTTGTTCAGTTTCCGGCACTTCCAATTCTGCACAATAGCACCAATTCTGAAACTAGCCCCAACTTTAACCCACCATGACCTATTTTTGTGGTAACCAAACTCCTCAAAATTTATTACTCATGAAGTTTCAGAACTGTGAATATTAGTTTCAGATAACTGGAGCTAAATGCAACAATTTAACATTTATTCCAACAGAAGAAAGAAAGAACGAGATCAATAAAATCAATGTTGAAGACATGATGCCTACCATCCACACTTACAAGTCGATACCAACTGCAAACAAAATCTGATCTGCCATTGTATAATGTGATGGTAGATCAGGGTCTATGCTGTTTGTTCTAATGATTAATCCTAACAAACTGCATAGACCCAGACCACCTGGCAAATTATACGATGGCAGATCTGGGTCTGTGCAGTCTGCAGGTGGACTTCATTTATATGTGAGCATATACAGTAGGTGTTGCCTCCACTATCCAAAAAATATGAACAATTTACCAAATAATCTGATGACCCCATCAGCCGCCCCAGTAAGAAGAAGCTGACCATTGTGGTTGAACGAACAGCAGTTGACTGCCACTGGACCAGGCTCAAAGGAAAGTTGTCTCTAGTGAGAAAAATTCATGACAATAAATATATGTACTCTGGGGCAAAGCTGAAATTAAGTTATAATGGAAGACTGTGGAACCTATTCATAATGAACTTTAAGCAGCTTAGGAAATTTGGATAAAAATGTCTAGATAGTGGATACTGATTAGTCACTCTCCCTGGCAATAAACCTTGAGTGCTTTATACCCAACTGGTTTTGACTGCTTTTAGGACTCTGTGTGTCCTGCTTTTATAGTATACAGGGAAGTAACTTGCTACAAATGGTCACAAGAATTTGTTCATGGCTACATACAGCATATCCAGTAATTGTAATCAATTTTCCTCTCTATACATACTTGAAATATATCCAATCATCATCCAATATTGCATTCTTTATACACTGAACAGAAAAATTTCAGTTAAAACCAAAAAAAGAAGATGAAGTAACAAGATTTTTCTGTTTAATTTACATGTCAATATAACGATGATTAGGCTACTACTCGAAGCAGACAAAAGGTTTTAATTTGCTTTGTCAGCTTTGTATGTTAAAGAAACCAAAACAAACTCGAAATGTGTCAATGCAAAATAGATATGCAACTGATGGGAAATAAGTAAACAGGGGCCATAAAGCCCATAACTTTTGTTGGAAAACAGTGACAATCAAACTTGACCTGGGTCATCTTAATGAAAGCCTTACATCCAATTTAATTTGATTTAATCCATTCATCCTTCAACAGCCTTTGAGCAGAAAAATATCAGTAATGGAAATTACATGAAACATCATGATAAATATGGGTAACACAATATATACCAATATGGGAAGGGCATTAAAATGGAAGAAAGGTCAACATTTCTTGGAATACTTTCAGGACTGTAGGTGCTTTAATGAAGTCAAGAAATTTTAAATAAAACAGGGATTCTATGGCTCACCAGAACTAACCTTAATACTTTTATATGATAATATATCCTGGTCATTTTAATATATGCGACCCTTTTACTTATAAATTAATGTTTTCTTCAGTATGTGACTGTGTACTTATATGTCAAAACAAGTGGTAAATATTCTATACCAATACTATTTCTTGTGTATACGATATAAAATTACTTATGTATATCATAACAAGAGGTCCAAATGAATCTGAGATCACCCATCTTTTATACCTAAAATCCAAATGCACAAGAGGATGTGCAAGTAAAGTGAGTCAGCAGCATGGTTATTGTTAAAATTTCTTCCAATGATATTGACTGCATATGTTATGAAAATAACTGTTTCAATGTTTCTCTAGTTTTTCTATCTTCATCCATATTCGATGGGACATCAGCATCATTTGTCAAATGTAATTAATATATGCTCCCTATGTCAGGATACTTTGCATCAAAGTTGTTCAATTCAGTGATCTGCAGGATTTCTTTTAAATAAAGTTTTGTCAATGTTTTTCTACTTTGAGTGGTTGATTTGTATCATCTGTACAAATCTGTAAGCCGTAAATCTCATTACGCTTTCTGAAGAGTTTGAAAAATTACATTGAGCAGTTTCTCTGAAGTCATTTGAATGTCTTTCTTTTTTTTTAAGCAATGATGGCTGATGCCAGATTGGCATCATTTGTACAATATACTGAAAGCCCTCTGTGACCGGATACATTCCGCCAAATAAGGTCAAATTCTTTTGAGTGGTTTTTCTAAACAAGTTGTTTAAGTTTTTATATATCCAAATTTGATGGCAGATCAGCAACAGTTTTATAAAATTTTAAATTTTATGCCAGGATGTTTTCAATCATATTTGGTCATATTCATTTAAGTGTTCTTTTCTTCTATATTTAGTGGCCATTTTTGATGATAGATCTGTATAATTTTGAAATAAAATTGAAAGATCATCTAATAAGATGCTTTCTATCAAGACTGGTCCAATTCTATTCAGCAGTTTTGGAGAAGTAATTGAAATATTTTCTATCTTTAGTGTGTGTGTGTGTGTGTGTGTGATTTTGATTTTTAACGTAGTTTTAAAAAAATTTCAGTCATATCACTACGATGTCTGCAGTGTGGCAGTTTATAGTGATGTCTAGCACTAAGGCATCATGCCGCAGACATGTAGCATGATGTCCCACCCAGTCACATTATCCTGACACCAGGCCGACCAGTCCTAACACTAACCTCTCAATGCTGAGCACCAAGCGAGGCAGGTGCTAGTACCATTTTTTAAAGTCTTTGGTATGATTCGGCTGTGGATCGAACCCACGACCTCCCGCATTCGAGGCGGATGCTCTAACTGTTAGGCCACCGGAGCAGTCTTCTATCTTTAGTAATGGCAGCCATATTTAATCATGAATCAGTGCCATTTTTATATAGATGAGAGGTTCTCATGTCAGGACATGTTCTTTTAAGTTTGGCCAAATTCTACTCAACGGTTACAAGATGATGTCATAGAGAGGTTTTTCTTCTTTTTTTGGCATTGGTGGGCACATCTGATGGTGGACTGGCAACATTTGTAACAACCTGAAAAGTCTTCATGCATGGATGTCTTTGGGTAAAAGTGGTCAAATTCTATTTAGTGGTTTTGGAGAAAAGTCATTTAAAGATATTTGTTAGTAATGGCTGCCATATTTAATAGCGGGCTTGGCGCTCAGCATTAAGATATTTGTTAGTAATGGCGGATCAATATCTATTGTGCAAATTTGAAATCCCTCTATGCCCATATGTTTTTCTGTCCAATTTGATCAAATTCTGCTGAGGTGTTTTTGAGGAAAAGTAATTTAAAAGTCTTTCTTATGTTTTGTAATGGTGGCTATAATCTCATGTAAAATAATGTGATGCATCTTCAAGCCAAGATTCTGTTTGGTGGTTTTGGATAAGTCATCTTTTTTAAAAATGTTACAACTCTACGGTCTTAAACTGTGTAATGGAAATAAACAAAACCAACAATTTTAATAAAATCAACAAATAATTTATTTCTCTCAGTTGCAAAGAGAAAATTTAGGAGATAATTGCAGGATTGTGAATTAAATCCCAAATAATCTTCAATATCTTATCACAAGTCCAAAAGGATAGAATGTTCTGAATGAAATCAAAAAGTCTTGAATGACCTGATGTACCATGTGTCTCGAATGTCCTAATGTACTATAATGACACAATCCAGTATGTTTTTGAATGAGTTCTCAGTCATCCCAAAGTAATGTTTAGTCCCAATAGTCAATGAGCACTTTGAAATCCAATAAATAATTTAAATAATTAATTCTTCACAAATTATATTACACACCAAAAACAATGATGCCACAGACTGATCTTAAGATAGGAATGAATAACTGTTTACAAAATCTCTTTATGTACAAACTTTACTTGACCTGCAACATGATAGATTTCCTACGTAAAAACCCAGGACTTGAACTTAAATTCAAGTAACCATCTAGTTTACTTCATAGAATCAGGACAAGTCTCAATCATGGACAAAAATAAAGCATACAATATAGATTAAATATACATAACATTAAAAACTTCTATCTTTAGTAACAGTGGCCACATCTGATGGCAGATCTGGTTAAATTGTGTAAATCTGAAAGCCATCTACATCAGGATGCTTTCTGTCAGATCTGGTTAAATTCTGTTTAGTGGGTTTTGAGAAGTTGTTGAAGGTCTTTCTAATTTTTAGTAATGGTAGATTGGAAACATTTGTACCAGTCTGAAATGCCTTCATTTCTTCATATTAGGATGATTTCTTTCTAGTGTGTGTGTGTGTGTGATTTAATTTTTAACATAGCTTTAACAATTTTTCAGTCATATTAGTCATGTCCCACCCAGTCACATTGTTCAGAAACCAGGCCGACCAGTCCTAACACTAACCTCTTAAAGCTGAGCACCTAATGAGGCAGCTGTTAGTAATATTTTTATAAGTCTTTGGTATGACTTGGCAGGGGTTCATACCCGCGACCTCCTGCATCCAAGGCAGACGTTCTAACCACTAGGCCACTGGAGCAGTTCTTGGCTCTGGTAAATGTTTAGTAAAATTTTGTTCAAGAAATTACTTCAAGATTTTTCTTATTTTATTAAGTTACTTTTGTATTTTCAGTGGCAGTGGCGATATTTCACAATAGATCTGCATCATCTGTATAAACCTGAAAGCCTTTCTGCCAGGATGTATTGTAGCAAATATGACTAGTGTGCTTTGAGAAGTCATTTCAAAGGTTTTTAATAGTATGAACAATGGCTATACTTGATGGAGGACTTGCATCATTTTAGAAAGCTCTGCATACAATGATGCTCTCTGGCAAATTATGGTTATGATTGGATTTGTGGTTTTTGAGAAGTATAAATAGCAACTGTTGATATATGCATAATGCACTATGCACGACACATGACACACAATGGTTGCTGGGCCATGCTATAAAGCTCATATGATCTTTCAGCCATGTGTACCAAAGGGTTTTAATTTTTTTTTTTAGCATTTCAACTTACCATATTAGAATTTAAAACTGAATATGTTTTACCTTAACTGATATAAAACTGTACAATTAGAGCTTCATATATAGTTGTAGAAATTGGGCAGTTTATTTTTAAGGAAGGAATCGTTTATGAAGCCAAGTGAACCTCTAGGTGACATAAATGTAAAAAATTTGGTTTCAAAATTTCAGTACAAGCCGTCATAACTAGAAAGGTAATATCATGGCATGAAATCAGGTGATTAGAGAACAAGCAGAAAACTGAAACATTACGTAGGTTCCCATTTTATGTTACAGTCATGCAAAGTTTTAAAGTTTGTCTTGGCCAAAAAGCTAATTGGCTAAAATCTTTCATATCCTGATGCCTATGTTTTGCTATCTGTTGAAGCAGACAAGTCAATAAAACTAATCAGTATAACAGAAATAAGCAACTCACATCAATTTTCATGCTTTTTAAATCCCAAACTGTAAATCTGCCCACTTTACTTCCTACAACTGGCCCAATGTCACCTCCCATTGATCCTGTCCTTGTGCGATTATTAACTGTAGAGGAACAGACAAAGGTATGACTGTTTGGATTAGCACACAAACATAGTATCCTGAAAAGAATGTAAGAAAAATTAATTAGCATAATGAAACATAATATAACATTCTAAATCAAATAATCTTCCGTCAGTGAGTATGTGTGTACGTTTAACATCATTTTTAGTAAAATAAGTTTATATTATTGCTACAATTTACATTTATTAAGCAAAATGCAATCATTTAATGGAATAAAGTTCATTATAAATATATTTACCACAGATTTGGTTAAACTCTGCTTAATTAACTGCCCTGTAGGTAAAATTTGATTGAAAACATGGATTCCCATACCCAATATGATGCAACTGACGGGCAAAGTTCCAAGTCAAACAGTTGCCATAACTCCATTCCATATTTTGTTGTTGTTCTTGTTGTTGTTTTTAAAATGGGTTTAACACCATTTTTCAGCACACAATAGGCTATACACAGCAGCCAGTATATTTAGAGGAAGAAACCAGGAAAAACAAACTCACCTATGGGAAGCTACTGGCAAGCTTTCTCACATACCCATGTTGGCCAAGTCAGAGACTCAAATGCATGCAGTGTTACGAATATGTAATTAAATTACTTGTGTGTTAGTTTTAAATTTTTATTTTGATTTTGTTTCATTACATTTTATTGTAATGATAATTTTCATTGGATCTGAATCTCTTTTCCGAAAATTGGCTTGACTTGATTAGATCTTAACATTACTTCAGCACTACTTTTAGCTCAAAGATTTTGTAAACATCGAGTGTTAACAATTGGCTATTGCCAAGGTCATTTTGGCCCGCGTGTTAGCTGAACTGTATACAGCCTTTCTTTTTTATTTATTTCCAGTGTGAAAATTTGATTCTTAGATACAGCTATTCCAGCTATGTGATAATTGTCATTTTTTTTATTGCGCTGTTCAAACTAGTAAATCACGTAGCCCGTCATGTGAAGTACCATGTGATCTAAAATCGCTGCTTTAAACAGATGCTCTTTAGTAGATTTAGTCAGTCGTATGTCTGCACCTTGAAGGTAGAAGGTGTTTATATTGTTGAAACCAGATTGTGTTTGGAATTTAATAATTTATTCTCTAGAAAACTAAACAAGTGCTTTATACTTATAAAAGTTCTGGGAGAAAGAAATTCAGTGGAAATTTATTCTGGAGTTTAACAGAAACATTAAAACCTGTGATTCAATCGAGGATCTGTTACCTCCAGTACAACAACCTAATCTGACGTCATCACCTCCATATTGGAATTTCATCGAGATTTGAACCCGGATTCTATTAGAACTGTTTAGTGATAGGACTTGTATTTTTCAATCTTAGGATTAAATTTTGGATTATATTCACAAACCGTAAGTCCTATTTCCAATTTTTACATTGTTTTCTAGGGAAATAAATTATTTTTGTTAAAATTTACAAAGCTTGTTGGCTTCACTCTTTTCTCGTTATTTTTGTACGAGCCTACATGTAACAGCAGACAGAGGTGAGATGTCACTGATCTGTAAAAACAATTGCCTTAGACCACTCACATTCAATTTGGTTGTAAAACAAAATCAAACTTGACCCAAGTCTCCTTAAATGAAAGTCTTATATCAAATTTGCTTTCAATCAGTGATGTTCCTCAAAATTAATTGACCTGGAATTAAATTCATAGTGGATGTTATGGGTCAGGACAAGACATGACATGGCAGGATGAGATGCATTGGACAGACATGAATAACATCATATCTTCTATTTAAGCAACAGTTTTCATTAAAACAACTTCACTGCATCAAACTTGAAGCAACTATTTTATTCTGCCCTGCTAATGAAATCTTACTTCTTCTAATTTCATGGGTTCACTGAGGCTTATCTTCCTCTAACCTCATGAAACCATATACCAAACATGAAACCATATACCAAACATGAAACCATTTACCAAACATGAAACCATTTATGTCTTTGGTATGAAGACTTATAAAAATGGTACTAACAGCTGCCTTGCTAGGCGCTCAGCGTTAAGAGGTTAGTGTTAGGACTGGTCGGCCTGGTGTCAGTATAATGTGACTGGGTGAGGCATCATACTTCATGTCTGCAGCATGTTGCTCCAGTGCTAGACATCACTATAAACTGCCACAGTGCAGATATTGTAGCAATATGACTGAAAAATAGTTAAAGCTACATTAAAAATCCACACACACAAAAGTCTTTGGTATAACTTGGCCAGGGTTCAAACCCATGACCCCACACATCCAAGGCAGACACTCTAACCACTAGGCTACCAGAGCAGTCAAAATCAAGGAGCAGGTAAATTTTATTCTTTCTTTGATTTACAATGGAAATCATTACAAATGAATCTGTCTTAAATAAGAACATTTCATTAACCTTTCATTAAAAAACAAATGCTAAACAGGTATAAATGTGTATGTGAATGAACTTTAAACAATGAAAAAATCTAAACACTTATCAAGATCAATTGGTATTAAAGTAAATTCATCCAACTCAATATTTTTTACTGTGAAATGTCAGTTTTAACCAGAGGTAATCTGTTAATCAGTTATTCTGATCAAAACATTCACTGTTTCTGGCAATATCTTTATTTTTAAAATAATCTGGTTGCTTTCTTATTTTGATATTTTACATTATTATCATCAAATATTATTTTCATTTGTATTCTGATATTAAAATTAATAATGTAATAAAAACTGAGACATATTTACATGCTGAAGGAAAACACCACTAAATCTTACTCACTAATCCATATGACCAAAAATACCAAATATTTTAAGATGGCATAAATTTATAAAGGTCAAAATATTCATCTACATTATATGTCATATGGCAAAAAAAAATGCCAAATTTTACTTTAACAGCATGAAAATTACTTGTCAATTCAATTTTCAGTTGCATGGAGACCAAAATCAGCTTTCTTTTGATCAATGTCGAAATATTTTCTTTGAATGGTCCAAAGAGATAAACTACTGCAATACTGTTTGGAAACTTTTATGTATGCCACATTTTTTTTTACTTTCGTCTCAAATGTTTTAACATGAACATTTTGGCTGCCCTTTTTCAAACTGATTGCCCTAGGATCACTTGGAAAAAAAGCTACATCTGTCAGAATATGGCCATTTTACCACATAGGGGCTCATTACAAATAAATCTAAGGGTATCAGTCAATAGACAGAGGGCTGGACCTGTAACATTGAAATCACACCATGACAAGCATTATTTAAATGTTAACTTAGAGGAGTAAATAAACTCACCTCTGTTTAGAAAAGAATAAGAACAAATGACAGTCTCCCAACTGACAGAATAGTATCCAACCACATGCAGTAACATAGCGCCAATGAGCTCAAGTTTCTTATTATGTGATGCAATTCTGTCGCTAAATGAAATCAGTCTCTGTCTACTGTACTCTTCTAAACCAAATAATGTAAATATCCAGTCCCAAATACATTATAATAAATCTGGAATTTCTGCATCCAGTAATCATCCCTTCACTCGAATATCTAACAACTGGAATGCTTAGTAGTAGAAATGACACACTTTCGGTTGAAACACTGTAAACAATCTCATCGAAACAGAGGTATATAGCTTTAATAACCTAAATTAAGTCAACTAATTATGTGAAACCACAGGAATTCCCATGGTGTCTGATGATGCTGTCCGGTTAAAGAACTGCTTGTTATAAATTCAATTAGCATCTGGCACTATTTTTGTACACACAACAAAGAAACGGTGCATCATCTGAGCCAGTACGAAAGAAATTATTTCTTCATCTTTCTCTCTAAGCTGTTTCCATTAAAATCAAAACTATGTCATAAACAGAATCTCAAATAGGTAATGATTTAATATTAAAAGTATTAAACTCGTTTTTGCTCACCGAGTCTTGTACAAGCTGGATATCATTTAACTGGTATCATAACTTAAATATGAAATCTTTACACCTTTGCGATCCTCTGTATATATGATAAAAAGGAACAATATAAAAGGTGCTATGAGAATCTTTATATCATGACAACCTATACAACATGTAATTACTTTAAGACCGGGAAAGAGACTTGTGCATTTGTATAATGTGTTGTGTATTTCTGATAAGCACTAGGAAAGAGACCTGTGCATTTGTGGAATGTGTTGTGTTTCTCTTATAAGGACAGGGAAAGTGACCTGTGCATTTGTATAATGTGTTGTGTATATCTGATAAGCACTAGGAAAGAGACCTGTGCATTTGTGTAATGTGTTGTGTATCTCTTATAAGGACAGGGAGAGAGACCTGTGCATTTCTATAATGTGTTGTGTATATCTGATAAGCACTAGGAGAGAGACCTGTGCATTTCTATAACGTGTTGTGTATCTCTGATAAGCACTAGGAAAGAGACCTGTGCATTTGTATAATGTGTTGTAAGCACTAGGAAAGAGACCTGTGCATTTGTATAATGTGTTGTGTATTTCTGATAAGCACTAGGAAAGAGACCTGTGCATTTGTATAATGTGTTGTGTGTCTCTGATAAGCACTTGGAAAGAGACCTGTGTATTTGTGTAATGTGTTGTGTATCTCTGATAAGCACTAGGAAAGAGACCTGTGCATTTGTGTAGTGTGTTGTATATCTCTGATAAGGACAGGGAAAGAGACCTGTGCATTTGTATAATGTGTTGTGTGTCTCTGATAAGCACTAGGAAAGAGCCCTGTGCATTGTGTAATGTGTTGTTTATCTCTGATAAGCACTAGGAAAGAGACCTGTGCATTTGTGTAATGTGTTCTGAAGCTCTGACAAGGACTGGGAATGAGACATGTGCATTTGTGTAATGCATTGTGTATGCACATTTGCATGCATCTATGCCTATCTTTGTATTTGTGTAATGCAGTGTAGCTCTGAAAAGCACTGGGAAAGAGACCTGTGCATTTGTGTAATGAGTTGTGTAGTTTGATAAGGAGAGGTAAGAGGTACTTGTATTTGTGTAATGAGTTGTGTAGCTCTGATAAGGACAGGGAAAGAGAACTGTGCATTTGTGTAATGAGTTGTGTAGTTTTGATAAGGACAGGGAAAGAGACATGTGCATTTGTGTAATGAGTTGTGTAGTTTTGATAAGGACAGGGAAAGAGACCTGTGTATTTTTGTAATGAGTTATGTAGTTTTGATAAAGAGAAGTTAGAGATACTTGCATTTGTGTAATGAATTGTGTAGCTCTGACAAGGACTGGGAAAGAGACCTGTGCATTTGGGTAATGAGTTCTGTAGCTCTGATAAGTACAGGGAAAGAGACTGTGCATCTGTGAACTTCACTGTGTATGCAAATTTGCACATATCTCATACCTGTCTTTGCATTTGTGTAATGCATTGTGTAACTCTGATAAGTACTAGGAAAGAGACCGGTGCATTTGTGTAATGAATTGTGTAGCTCTGATAAGAACAGGGAAAGAGATCTGTGCATTTGTGTAATGAGTTGCATAGATGTGATAAGAACAGGGAATAAACTAATGTAACTCTATTTTCAATGACCGTACCCTACAACTCTATTATGAATAAAATACTCACTTAATAAAAGGAACCAATTTGCACCGAGGCACCTAACAGTGAGGAAATAGTGTACACAAATACTGCTCCACTATATATATAGAGATACATATATAAAGTGTGACCCATGGTAGTTGGGGTTCATAGAACCCGACCGTGTTATAGCCAACCAAGTCAGTAAACTGAAGAAAATGATGCATTTACCTAAAATATGGCGGGTGGGGTGGGGGTGGGTGTAATAAAAGCAGGCACAAAAATACATGCTTTTGTTTAAATGAAGACAAACTAGTCTGAAAAACACATGTATATTGACAACTTACAGTTGTGTATTGCAATCCATAATCTGCTAAGTACTGTATTTGTATATAATAAATCTATAAATCTGAGTATAGATCACATGTTATAAACTTCATGTATGACTCTCATCTCATTAGAAAACACCACTAACATGTATTTATAAGAAAAAATGGTAGTCTTCCTTTTCATCTATATCCGATTGTCACTTAACAATTCACTACAATTGTCGCAAGTAGCACAAGGCTACAGCTGTTTACATGCTTCATGTACATGTACTTAAACTGGCCTAGATTTTGGTCAGCTGGAGACAGTATCATCTTGCCGAGGCTACCCATGGGATGAGGCTATTGATAGGGAAATGAAAACTTGAACAAATTAAACAGTTTAACATTCATCATTGCAAGATACCCACTGGTCAATTAACTTGACGGCTATATATCTAACGTTTCAAAAGATTGTAAATTTAATCTGTGTTTTATGCTGCCATTGGTAGTGACTGTAAACATATTTTTTTTCTTGCAAAACTGAAATTCATGACATAATAAACGTGTTCCAGTCACTTTGGATAATGCAACAATCTATCAGATTTCATCGCTTTTATTTAAGTTTGCAAACTGCCTTTGATGAAAGGTTATTTGTTTTTATTGAAGATTGTAGTTGGCTTTCTTTGATGAAGGGTGCATGTGTTATTTAAGTTACCGCTAAAGGATAGCTTTTGGAGGACCAAACAGATGTCTGTTTCTTATTGCGGCAGCAACATCAAATAATTGTAGAACATTGATTCAGATTGAATTTTTATTTTTATTTGCTTAGTATTTATATAGAACGATTGGTGCTTTAAAGGTGATCAGTTTTCTTTGAAGTTTTAAAAAAAAAACATTTCTGGGAACATTTTAAAAACAAAAAGAATTAGCTGCTGTTTGGTCTGTTGTAACAGTTACTTTTCGTGCTTTCAAAAACTGGTCGATTGTAGCTGGTCCCAGTAGCATAGATAGACCAACAAGTATATCTCCATTTTATTTTTTGTGAGTTTCTTTTGGTGACATTTCTGGTGGCAGAGTAATGCTGCCTGCCACGCATGTGTCAGAAATTTTTTTAAAAAAACCAGGTCAACAGGCAATGAATTCAGAGGTGTTCTGTTCTGACAGGGATTACTACAGAAAATGTGAGCGTTCTGAACGATTTAATTCAATGAGTGAAAAGAAGAGGAACTTTACTTGTCATCCACATACACCGGTCAGACAAAATAAATATACTAATTACAAGTGAGCGGCCAATAGTCCGACACTATTTCATACAAAAGATCCATTATGTCATAGGGCCTCATCTGGTTGATCTCCGCTACCAGAAATGTTTAAAAAAAGAAATGCCAAGGTCTCACAGCATACAGTACTCAGGCCAGATGTCAGAATAAGTGGATAATGATATAACAATGCACTGTTAAACTGGTTTGTCAATATGAACAAAGAATTTGTTATCTAACAATAGATAAATTCCAGTGCATTTCATGATCCATGAATAAACTTTTTACACATTATTTTTCATACTTTTATGAAGAAATCTTTTTTTGAGTATAAGAAAAATACATGTATGTGAAATTGCAGGAGCCACACCATGATTGTCTTATATTAGAATTGATACACAATCTTTCCCCAAAAATGATAATATACTTTTTTACACATTACTTTTCATACTTTTAAGAAGAAAAAAATTCTGTGTACGAGAAAAGTACATGTGAAATTTCGGAAGCCATGCCACAACCGTGTTATATGCGAATTCATGTTAAAATGGAGTGTGCTATAGTGGGGTCACACACACTATATCTTGAATGGCTCCCCCCCGACCAGCGGCCACCTGCTCCATACAGCTAGAATCCGTCGGCACCGATGAGTTTGTGTTCCAAAGTACCCTCACAAAAGGCCACCCCGCTAATGCGACCAGCGGCCAGCATATTAGTGCAAAATATAAAATTTACCCCTCTCAAGCGGCCGCATTTTATTTTGTAATATGTATCCAGAACCAGTATTTTATTCATAACGTGTGTTAAGTAATCCGATTTCTGTTTCCTGATGTCAGGTTTTCGTCACTGAAAGAAGTGTTGACTAAAGTACATATACCACTATGGTTAATATTATATCATTTACGCCTCACGACATGCCACATTTATTCCATAAAGCCAAGAAAGACTCAAATTTTAATCCTTACAAAAAGGTAAGTACACGTAATCCGAGTAGCCTTACTGCTGTGTTATCATGAGATGTCTGGTTTAGTCACTCTGATAATTGTTAAGATTACAATTATTGAACAGTAGTAACAGCTGAGAAGTGGCAGTATTGATGTACAATACACAAGTCAGCGGGAAAATGGTTTGATAGCCTTTATGGCTTCCCTTAATAAGATGTTGAGCTTGTTCACTTTCATAATTAGTGGCTATTACCATTGACAATAATTGTCAAGATTACAAATCCTAACCGCCGCGAGGTTCTATGTTCAGGTCAAATATGTGTACATATTGAAGCCGTTTTGGCTTCTCTCACTTACTGTAAAGAAACATAAAATCAATAGGGTACCAGACTGCGACTAAAAACTCACGTGACAAGATTGCTGCCTTGAAAAACACAGGGCATTTTGTTTAAATGCAGAAAAATTGTTTTATCAGTCTTGTAGTTGGCAACACTGACGATTACAACCAGATGTAATTGTCAAGATCATAACAGCATCAGCATAGGCTAAATATAGATTTTGTGCAGACACATGCACAGAGAAATTAACCTTAAACAAAACAGGCTACCAGACAAAGATAGAAAAATCACGTGACAACACATTTATCGCTTCCTTTACGAAGAAGGCATTTTGTCTACTCTACAAAAGTTTCGTCTGCATAATTAAATCGCATACAGTTGGCAACATCCAAATAAATCATTACCAAACATTAACATGTCATCATGTAAATGGAGACGATTATGTTAGAAAAAAGTCAGTTATTCTACTCGACGACATGGGGGGGGGAGGGACTTGCCGAACAATTTTAGGTAGAAAAGACTTGAATAAAACAATTTTATGTTGAAAGACTCAAATAAACAACATCATAACCGATAAGGAGGTTATTCGGTAGCAGTAGAAAATGGAGGAAATGGAATGAGAATTATGTATGTACCAAAATTTAAATGATGTTTTTGAATGGTTTTGCAATGTGCATGACAACAACACCCGCTCGCATATCACGCTTACGCCAAGAATAAGAACTATTAATGTATATTCAGTTGAAGTAAGTCTAAGAAGAAGAATCTTTTAATAATTAATGTTACTTTTAATAATTAATGTTACTTTTAAACGAAGATATTAAAAATATTAAATGCTTTCTTACTACGTACATTACATACACCACTTCTCACAAAAAATTTAGTCCCCCTCTAGAAAGGCCACCTGTCTTATAAGGCCACTTTCCCAGTGCAGAAGGGGTGGCCGTATAAGAGTGGGACCACTGTATATGTATATGTATATATATATATATATAAAAAATACCCACCTTATTAAAGTGGAGATGTATAAGAGGGGGACCACTGTATATGTATATGTATATATATATATATATATATAAAATACCCACCTTATTAAAGTGGAGATGTCAGAAATTTTTTAAATGAGGGAGGTCCCCAACACCTACTTTGGGTAGGGCTGAGTCATCAATGGCCAGGGGGAAGTCAACTATACAAAAAAGGTAGGTGATGGGTGACAAAATATTCATATAAGGTATAGAAACGTCTAATTTAAAACAAGCATTTAATGATTCTGTACTATTTATCTACAAACCAAATTTTGTTGCACAGCTGGTAAATATTCTTCTTTGCTTCTAATCACTCTCCTTCAAAACAAGCCTTTGCAAACTGAAGATCATTTATATATATATATATATATATATATATATATGCACCATCTGTATAGTCATCAGTTTACTCACTGTTTCAGATGTTAGCCCTCTGAAACTCCATCTATGCAGTAAGAAAATTGTGATTTGGATTTTGATTTTTTTTAAAACATAACTTTAACAATTGTTCAGTCATATCACTATGGTGTCTGTAGTGTGGCAGTTTAGAGTGATGTCTATCACTGGGACACTATGCCGCAGACATGTAGCATGATGTCCCAACCAGTCACATTATCCTGACACCAGGCTGACCAGTCCTAAAACTAACCTCTTAATGCTGAGTGCCCATCAAGGCAGCTGTTAGTACCATTTTTATAAGTCTTTGGTATGACTTGGCTGGGGTTCGAACCTGTACCTCCCACTTCCGAGGCAGATGCTCTAAGCACTGTGTGTGTGTGTGTGTGTGTGTGTGTGTGTGTGTGTGTGTGTGTGTGTGTGTGTGTGTGTGTGTGTGTGTGTGTGTGTGTGTGTGTGTGTGTGTATATATATATATATTGTTACTTGTAGGCTTGTACAAATGTAACAGAAGAAAAGAGTTAAGTCAACAAGCTTTGTATATTTTAACAAAATAATTTATTTCCCTAGAAAACAATGTAAAAATTGGTAAATAGGACTTACAGTTTGTGAATATAATCCAAAATTTGATCCTAAGAATGAAAACACAAGTCCTATCACTAAATAGTTCTATTAGAATCCAGGTTTGAATCTCGACGACGTACAAATATGGAAGGCGATGATGTCAGATGTGGTCCAATATACGAATATCAACAATTCCTAAACTGAATCAGTTTTTGTTTCCGAATAATTCCAGAATAAATTTCCATGAATATCTTTCAGAATTTTTTATAAGAAAGTCAACTTGTTGAGTTTCCAGGAGAATAAATTATTAAATCCAAAAATCAGATGAAAAACAAACAATCTGGCAACAAATAAAAATAACACCTTGTTCCTTCAAGATGTTAAAACGACTCTCACAGAGGAATATTAAGAATGCGTATTTAAACTCAGAAAACATCATTTCAAGTCTCGCGAGATGGGTCATGTGGTCTCTTACTACAAGAAATCTATCACGTACGCCAGTGTAGCCCCACTTAAAAACCAATAATAAATAAACGTTGTTTACACATGGTGATCATGCAAGGAAAGTATGGCCCTGACACTGACCAATCATTTTAACTGCCTGTTTATGTTCTTCCCATCCCAAGACGAACTAGGTTAACTAAAAATAATTCTCATGTAACACGTTTTACGTCTTAGATAAACAATGTTTTACTAAAAGAAAATATCGAATTACGAAAAAAAGAATTTTGAATCCGATGAAAATATTCATTACAACAAAATGTAATGAAACAAAAATAAAATAAAAAAAAATTTCAAAACTAACACACAACTTAATTACATATACATAACAAGATAATACAAATTATATAGTTGTACAGGATTTTGTTGTTTTTTTCCTCTAATATTCTGACATTTTCTTATTTTGGTGATAGAGTTTCAACGGACTGTGGTTACCCTGTTCCATGGAGTCATGTAAATTTTGCTTTGAGAATTGAATCTCCTTTTGCAAACAGTTGTTACTCAAGTCAAAGCCACTGCAATGATGGCAAGTCTGAATAGATCTGGGAATTGGTTCTCAGAATACATGTATCTGAAACATTTTTCACAATTCATGCATGCTGTTCCTTGGATATTTCTGTCAATGTACTAGATAGTCTGCAAGGTCTACACTGTAGTAAACAACATCATGTTGTTTTTTTCTGTGCCACTGCTTTCTGTGCTACGTTCAGTTAGCAGCAAACTATCAGATCATCTCTAGTTTCATCCTTATAAATTATCTTTCTATCTCACTGACTTTCCAAAAGAAATAAGTTTTATTTTGTTTCAACCTGACACTGTTTTTGCATAGAAACATTTTCCTAATGGCTGACTGATGGATCAATTTACTATATGTCTCCAAGAAACAATTCGATCAGAATACTCAGCAGTTTTGGCAATACTCTGACAGAACTCCATCATAAAGGTGCATGTATTAAAACAGTATTCTCTTTAATTGAGATCAAGGAGAAAAGGCAAAAAGAATGATGATCTGATCAACCTCATTAAAAAAACAAAAACAAAAAAAAAAAATCATGCATTGGGTCTGAGAAATTGCAGGAACCCCAAGTAACTTGCACAAACTTTCATCCACTGGGTTTTAAAAGTTGCATAACTCTGGATCATTTCTGCAAGAAAACTGCAATGGCCTGGCCTGGCAGCATCTCAGTAAAATGGACCACTTTGCCCTGAGGCAGTTTACAGTGAGGAAGTAGCATCAACCAATACAACTCTAAATATCAACAAAATCATAACAGTCCATCAACCACTTACCTAGGATAACTGGGGTCTCCAGTTGCCTCATAAAATGATTTCATCTCTTTCACATCAAACAATCTTATATTCCCTGATCTGTTTCCCAGAAGTAACTGAAATAGTAAGAGGAAATGAGTGACAGTTTAATAACCTAAGAATATTGCCAGGCCCTGTACTCATTAAATGACAGTTTAATAACCTAAGAATACTGCTAGGCCCTGTATTCATTAAATGACAGTTTAATAACCTAAGAATACTGCAAGGCCCTGTACCCATTAAATGACAGTTTAATAACCTAAGAATACTGCTAGGCCCTGTACTCATTAAATGACAGTTTAATAACCTAAGAATACTGCCAAGCCCTGTACTCATTTAACATTTTCAGCATAAAACTTTAGCTTAAACTCAAAGTCTGAAAATGCTGAAATCCTGTAATTTTACTTACAAGAAAGTAAAAGTCATAGAACTTACAGGATTTGTACCTCAATGGACTGAAGTCATAGAACTTATAGGATTTGTACCTCAATGGACTAAAGTCATAGAACTTATAGGATTTGTACCTCAATGGACTAAAGTCATGTTTGCTTATTAGTTTTCATTAACTGTATGCATCTGCAATTATCACTCCTCAAAAACTGCTGAGCTACTCATTTGTAACTTGGATCCAACTGCAAACACCCAGATCTGCTATTGCATAATACACTTGTAGATCAAGGTCACATAGTTTGTTAAGACTAATTAGTACAAGGTATACATAGTTTGTTAAGACTAATAAGTACAAGGTCTACATAGTTTGTTAAGACTAATTAGTACAAGGTCTACATAGTTTGTTAAGACTAATTAGTACAAGGTCTACACAGTTTGTTAAGACTAATTAGTACAAAGTATATATAGTTTGTTAAGACTAATTAGTACAAGGTCTATATAGTTTGTTAAGACTAATTAGTACAAGGTATACATAGTTTGTTAAGACTAATAAGTACAAGGTCTATATAGTTTGTTAAGACTAATTAGTACAAGGTCTACATAGTTTGTTAAGACTAATTAGTACAAGAAACAATATAGACCCAGATCTACTAGCACATTATGTGTCAGCAAATCTGGGCGTATGCTGTTGGATCCAACTTATAATAATGTGAGCATATATGGTATACATTTTGATTTTTTTTAAAATGACATTTTTGCTGAAATTAAATTTGTGGATATGTAAAGGACTCCAATCATTTCTACACAAAGATCATTGTTTGGTCTTTAAATTCATGGTTTTTGCTGGTACTCAACTTAGTGGAATTGTAAAGGGGTCCTACACAAAAAATTGATGTTTGTTTGGTCTTTAAATTCATGGATTTATACAGGGATGCTACAATTTGTACACAATATCATTGGGTTTTTTGGGCCTTTCAATGCAAGCATTTATACAGGGGTCCTACCATTTCTGCACAAGGATCACTGTTTGATCATTAAATGCATGGATTTATACAAGGGTCCCTACCAATTCTATATAAAGATCATTGTTTGTTTGGTTGTTGTTGTTGTTGTAGAGTTTAACGCCATTTTTTCAGCACAAGATAGGCTATAAATGGCGGCCAGTGTAAATGGTGGAGGAAGAACCCAGGAAAACCGCAGAAAGAATCACCAACCCACGAGAAACTACTGGCAAGCTTTCTCACATACCCACAATGGACGAGCCCAAGACTCGAACTCACACAGACAGCGGTGAGATGCTTTTTGTTTGGTCTTTAAATGCATGGATTTATACAGGGATCCTACCATCTCCATGAAAATCTGTACACCATAAAAACTAAGCAAATTCACAGTAATTGTAATCAACATAGTAGGAATGTTTCTTATGAGTTCAGTGTGATTTCCCTAGCAACCGCATGAAAAATGTTCAGCTTCTCCAAAACAGCTGGACAAATTTGAATCAAGTTTCACAGGGATGTTTCCTAGATCATGCTCTATCAAGACTGTGTCTGGGTTGCATTCGCTGGCAGTGTGGCTTCCATAGCAACCAGGTGGAAAATATATTTTCCACATCTTTTCCAGAAAGGCTGAGCAAATTTGGATCAAAGTTGCTAGTAATGTTCCTAAAGATTTGATCAACCAAAACTGTGTCTGGGTGACTTCCTTAGCAACATGCTTTCATTATAATCAGACAGATAGAAAAGTGTCCATACAAAATGGATGCTCACCATCAATATCATACAATTAAAGAATAATAAAACAGATGCTACCCATCAATATGATACAATTAAATAATAATATAATAATAATAATAATAATAATAATAATAATGGCTTTATTGAAAGAGGGTGGCACAATTAGTTGCATGGAACTTATTCTCCTTGTGTAAGGCCTTAAAATTTCACTTTTAGCTCACTGGTCCTGGATCAGTAGGCCCGAAATCTACTTAAGCCAAGGAATGGACCAACAGCTAAGTCTGACAAGCAAATATCTTCCACAGTGTATTAGCATAAACATAAGCCAGGAAGAATAACAAAATTATTGCAATCTCAAAATTCAGACAACTACTTTATTGTTTATTCAATCACAGAAATATTTTACAAACCATAACATATTAAAATTTTCAAATCACACAATCGTGCCTTCTCTTCACAGATCCTCTTTGAATCCGAGTGATGTAGTTAACTAAACCTTCAAATCTAAAAGTTCTCAAGAATAAAAGATCTCAAACACCCCAAAACAAAATAGATCACATTTCCCATCCAAAGCTTGCTCAGTGAAACAGATGGGAAAACACTCATAAAATCTATTTATATGCAGCAAATAGCCTCAAAAGTAACTATTCAGTTGGCAGATAGTTCAAGGTTCCTCTGACCTTTCCCACCTTATCTTAGATACATTGACGTATTTGTTGTTAAAATACGTACAATAAAGTGGGAAAGATCAGAGAAAATGTAGACTACTTGACAGATTGCTCAACCTTAGATGAATTTTGCCTTGGCCCTCGAAGTGTGCGTGTCAAGTGCCATGCTTTCTCAGAAGAAAGCAGTCGGTGGGCAATGGTTTCCTCTGGACAAAAATCAACTAGTTCTGGTCCCTCTGACATGGTGAATAACTGGTTCAGCTTTGTAAAGGCTCAGGCAATCAGGGTCTTGATGACTCAGACATGTATATTTATTTACAATCTATAACCCTTCTGTAACATGTCTCAATTATATGTTTGAACAATTGGCTGAATCGGGGTATGCCATCAATGCTTATCAAAACAGGAACAGCCTCTTGTCATCATACTGAACCCATGGCAAGTCATTTCCCAGTGATCCTGGGAAGTCAAAACACGTTAATTTTTTTCATAATTGCTGCCCTTTTCAGACTTGGGACATCTGATGCCCTGAAGTGCAACAAGACTTGTTGTAGATGAATTCCATGTAGCTGTAGTGCCCAAGTCAAGTGAACAAAACTTGAGATTAACCAATCTTTCTTCAAAAGGAAATCGTCATGGATGTACAATCTGTTTAAAGATTCATACTGTTTCTTTATCATTATCTTGAGGATATCCATAAAGATAATGTCATAATAATAAATCATTGTAAAGAGATAAAAAGTGAGTAAGTCCACTGTTTGTCTTTAGAGCTGATCCTCTTTAACCTCTTTAATATTAAGGTTGTGTTGCTTGTTGCTTTCTTTGATGTTACTGTCACTACAACACGCACATGAAGCCATCATCTGTTCACCTTAGTGCAGTCAGTTACATCCTTTGTTTATAGAATTAATCCATTTATGTATCAGTGAATAAGGCCTTTGCAAAATGTCTCTAAGTAAATTTATTCTGTTGCTGTCATTATGTCTTTTACTTTCATTGGTTGGTGTAGTACATTAAAACCTGTTAAGAGTGACCTCTGCTATGAGTCACCACAATCATAATGCATGGATTGATTTTATTATGTAAATGCACTGTCATGAGCGACACCTGCTGAATGTGACCAGCAACAAGAATGTCTTATACTGTTCTAAAAAAATATAGGATGGCTACTGATTTCTGAAATTTTACAGAGTCTATGCTCTTAAAATAAGTAACAGAAAAGAGTGAAGACAACAAGCTTTGTAAAATTTAACAATTCCCTAGAATACAAAGTGAAAAATGAGAAAAAAGAACTTAGAGTATTGTGAATTAAATCCAAAAATAATCCAAGAATTAAAGACACAAGTCCTAGTAATAAGAAGTCCTGAATAAAACTCAGTTCAAATCCCAAAGAGATCCAAAATTGAAGGTGATGACGTGTCTGTTATGGCCTAAGAAGTACTGATGTGTCAACAGTCTCTTGTTGAATCATAGAAATAATATTCCAGGTTTGAATTCAGTATAAATTCCAATGAATGTCTTTATCCAAGAATCTTGTCAGAGCACTTTTGTATTTCCAGAGAAAATAATCACTTGAATTCAATAGTTGGACGAAAATCAAAATTCAATTAAAAAAAAAATTCAACATAATACAACTTAAAGTGCTAGATGTTAAAGAATGACAGGTAAAATCCTGACAGTCACAAGATAATATAGTTCTCTGTTTGACCTCAGGTCACAAATTAGCATTTTCTAAAAACAACCATTACCTAATGGAAAATAACTTTCTAGAATGATCTAATGAGGCTGTGATTTGGATTTTTTAACGATGGTTTAACAAATTTTCAGTCATATCGCTATAATGTCTGCAGTGTGGCAGTTTATAGTGATGTCCAGCACTGGGGCATCATGCCACAGACATGTAGCATGATGTCCCACCCAGTCACATTATCCTGACTCCAGGCTGACCAGTCCTAACACTAACCTCTTAATGCTGAGCACCAATCGAGGCAGCTGTTAGTACCATTTTTATAAGTCTTTGGTATGACTCGGCTGGGGATCGAACCCATGACCTCCAGCATCCGAGGCGGACACTCTAACCACTAGGCCACTGGAGTGGTCTCTAATGAGCCTTGTTTACTTACAAAACAATAACCTAAAAAAATTAACTTGGGGATCTCCAAAGCCCTGACCCTGATCAACTTATTTATGCCTTCTTGTTTGCTTGAATAATAACTCGGTTAAAGAGCTCATACACACAGAGAATAATGAAGCTATTATTAGTTGTTTACATAAATGAAATAAAAAAAATATTAAAAAAAGTCAATCAGGTCAAGCAGAAATGAACTCAATTTTGGACAAGGTCAAGTCCAGCAAACAATGTTACATTACAATAACATGTAATGGAATAAAAAATTTTTAAAACTAACAGACAAACAATTAAATTAAATATAAATAACACTTCCCCTCATAAAGAAAAAGAAAGATTTATACAATGAAGCTTTCTTTTTACAATAAGTCAAATATGCATGTAGTAAAAAACACATAAGATGAAATCTTATGGATGACAAAGTATACATGAAATAATATATTTCTATACATGTGAAAGTGCATCTGCTATTAAAATGTCTTTTCCCTTAATGTGTCTGATGTCAATATAATATTCCTGTAACAAAAAACTGCACCTTAATAATCTCTGAGTTTTGTTTTTCATCTTGCTGATGAAAGTAAGGCGGTTGTGATCACTAAACACAATAATCAGAGAAGGAACAAAACTAATGTAAACTTCAAAGTGTTGTAATGCCAATATCAAAGCCAAACATTCCTTCTCGATTGTGGAATAATTTCTCTGGTGCTTATTTAATTTCTTAGAAAAATAGCACACTGGATGATCAACACCATTTTTATCTTCTTGAATCAATACTGCTCCAACCCCAACATCACTTGCATCAACAGACAGTTTAAATGGTTGACTGAAATTTGGAGCTGTAAGAACTGATGCACTTTTAAGTATGGCCTTAGCTTATCAAAAGGATCCTGACATTTTTCAGTCCAATGAAACTTGGTTTTCTTGCACAATAAAATTGTCAGGGGTTCAGCAATTATGGAAAAATTGGAACAAAATTTCCGATAGTATCCGGCCATACCCAAAAATCACATCAGTTCATTTTACTGACAGGCACAGGGAATTCAGAGATAGCCCTGACCTTAGCATCTATAGGTTTAACTTGTCCATGTCCCACGATATGTCCTAGAAATGTTACACAATCATTGCAAAACTCATTTTTGGATAAACTGATTGTCAAACTTGCATCAGTGAGTCTGTCAAAGAATTTCCGAATTGTCACTAAATGTTCTTTCCAGGTGTCATTGTAGATGATGACATCATTGATGTAAGCATCACAGTTATCTAGACCAGATGTAATCATGTTCATTAAACATTGAAAAGTACTTGGTGAACCTTTCATCCCAAATGGCATCACTTTATATTGATAAAGTCCATCTGGAGTCATGAATGCCGAAATTTCCTTTGCCCTCTCCGTCAGCTGAATTTGCCAAAATCCTTTCAAAGGGTCAAATTTGGTGACATTATTTGCATTTCCAATTTGATCAATGTAGTCATCAATTCTTGCTAATGGAAATGAATCTGTTTTAGACACACTGTTCACCTTTCTATAATCTGTGGACAAGTGGAAAGTATTATCTGGTTTCGGAACAAGTATTCATGATTAACTCCAGTCACTTTTACTCGGGTCAATGAAATCATTCTCCAGCAAATACTAAATTTCTTTTTTCAAGCATTCCTGTTTGAGAGGGTTCATCCTGTATGGGTGTTGTTTCACAGGTGCGGAATTTACAATTTCAATGTCATGGTAGATTTTGTTTGTTCTTGTAGGGAAATAAGTGCTCATATTCAAGTAATAACTGTTTTAGTTCATTCCTTTCTTGTTGTTGCAAATGTGAAAGTTTCTGGTCCAGATTATTCATAATTTCTGAATTCCGAAGATTTGTTACTCCAAAATCAATAAAATCAATAGAGTCCGATTGCATTCCTTCGCTTAAATCCTCAATGAGTGGGACAGGTACAACTAAATTACTTGCATGATTAACTTGGCTATCTCTATCAACATACTGGTACTCCTTTAATTTATCTACATCCCAGGAGTACTATTATTATCACTTAACTCATTCATTTTCTTCTTAACTTTGTAAGGGCCGTAATACCTAATCTGAAGAAAATTTTGATGAATGAGCAAGAGAGACAGAACTCTATCACTAGACTTAAAAGTTCTTTCCATTTTAGTTCTGCCAAACCATAACTTCACTTCTGACTTGAATTGCTGGATGCCATACTGAAGCATAATTAGCTCGAAAATTCCAGTCATAAACTTTGACCCTTGATCAGATTGGACAGATTTGGGAAGGCCAAACTGAGTAAAAAAAAACTTTATCAAAGCTTTTACTATTGTTTTTGTTTTAATATTCCTCAAAGGAATTGCCTCTGGGAATCTTGTTGATGCACACATTATGGTCAACAAGGATTGGTTACCTGACTTGGTCTTAGGTAAGGGAGCAACACAATCTACCATTATTCTGCTAAATGGTTCGTCAAATGCAGGAATAGGTTGCTGAAGAGCCTTAGGTAACTTCTGTTTGGGTTTTCCTACCATTTGACAAGTATGACAACATCTGCAGTATTTACAAACATCACTTTTCATTTTTGGCCAATAAAAGTGAGTCAAGAGCTTGTGGTAAGTCTTATTAACCCCTAAATGACCAAGCAAAAGCGTTTCATGGGCCAGACTAAGAATTTCCTGTCTGTACAATTTTGGAACTACAATTTGATAGTTCACTGACCACTCGTCACCAGCAGGTACCTCGGGTGGTCTCCATTTTCTTATAAGAATCCCATTTTTAATGAAATAACAAACAGGTACTTCTGTGGCTTCAGTTTCACTAATGGCCCTTTGAAACAAACAGGAGATCTCAGGATCATTTTTCTGTTCAATGACAAGTGATTGTCATTTGTCACCCTGATTAGAAAAAAGAGAATGAGTAGTTAAAAAGAGGATCAATGTGATCAATACCTTTTGATTGATCCAAACAAGGAGTGAAATTGACCTCATCAAAAGCCTGACTAATACATGTGTCAGCTAAAGGAATACTTTCCTGATCAACATCATTCTCAAGAGCTTTCTTTTCCATAACTCTAGTAATTGCACAAGCTGGGTATAGATCAGGGAATTCTTTTTCAATAGGATCAACTTTCTGATCCAAACGAGGCTTGTCAGTTACAAGCGAACTAACCACAACCTTATCTCCGGCTAGGTCATTGCCTAGTAATGAACGAATGCCCTCAATGGGTAAAGAAGACCCTGTTCTGACTGTCACTGGGCTGGAGACCAAGTCTAATGACAAATTTACACAATGGAAAGGAACATTAACAAAGCCGCACTCTACTCCCTGAATAAGAACACTCTCATTAGAAGAAGACTTCTCAGAAAAAGGCAAAGTACCTGATAATAAAAGACTCTGAGAAGCTCTTGTATCCCTTAAAATTTTAATAGGGATAGGACTGGCTGAATTACCCATGAGTGATGTAGAACCCATCGACATGAATGGTTCATAATTCTCCATAATAAAATCAGATTGTGGTTTATTAGACCCCAACAAATGTATTGCTTTCAATACATGACCGTGACCTTGACCTCTTAGAAATAGGAGCATCTGGAATAGGTCTGTTTTGATTCTAATGCTTATTTTTCAATTTGTAGCAATCAGAAATAATGTGTCCTTTCTTCTTGCATAGGTACACGTAGGAAGAGACAAGGATTTCTGATCAATCTTATCACTTGATTTCTAAAAGATATGCCAGATTGAAATTTAGAAGGGCTTGTATTAGGCTGAAATATATTTTTACCAGACGACTGCTGAGTGGAAGACTTACGTACAAAAGAAACTTTATGAGCTACGGAATACTCATGAACAGTACGAGCATCATTTTCCAAGGTTTTGACCTTATGCTTATCAAGATAAGTCTTAATGTCACTATGTACGCAATTCTTGAACTCTTCAATACGAGTTGTCTGAGATTTTCGTAATCTTTATTAACCTTTTCAGAAGAGCACCACCTTAAATTTTTTTACTTTTTCCCATGCAAATTCAACATAGGTCTGGTCAGTTAATTTTCTAGAATTCCTAAAACCTTGCTGATAAGCCATGGGTACCAACTCAGAACCCTTTAAGATGCATTCCTTAACCAGATCATAGTCAGCACTTAACCTAATGGAAAATAACTTTCTAGAATGATCTAATGAGTCTTGTTTACTTACAACACAATAACCTAACAAATTCACTTGGGGATCTCCAAAACCCTGACCCTGATATTCATGCCTTCTTGTTTACTTAAATAATAATTTGGGTAATGAGCTCATACACATAGAGAATAATGAAGTTATTATTAGTTGTTTACATAAATGAAAAATTTTTTTTTTTTTTTAAAGTCAATCAGGTCAAGCAGAAATGAACTCAATTTTGGACAAGGTCAAGTCCAGCAAACAATGTTACACTACAATAACATGTAATGGAATAAAAAATTTAAAACTAGCAGACAAACAATTAAATTAAATATACATAATAATGTAGCCTAACATATTGTAGACTGTAAACCAGACAAAGTACATGCATGTTCCAGCCTGTTTCTGGTTACCATTCCCTATATAGCTACTGCCAATATGTACAAATAGGACAGAAGACCAGTCTAACGCCACAATGAACAACCATATCACAAGAACAGAGACAGTCACCACTGACCTTTATATAATCATTTGCAACAATGACCACTTGAACAGTATATACTGTTTTGATCAAAAACATTGGTAAAACAAAGTTAGGGTGTTATAAAGGACAAGAAGTAAATTAGAAAAAACTTCATATGCGATATGTGATCTTCAAAATAAATGTGATGCATGTTTAATGGCTTAAGTATATCTTTATTGCTATATAATTTTGTTTTCAGAATAATGTATACAATATTTCAGCAAGAAATATTAATAAAGAATAGAATAGAAAATATATACAGTGATTGTGGTTAGTTTTCGTTAAATAGTGCTGAAATTTGACCTTGGAAACAGGTCTTTCTGAATAAATCTGTTATGAAAGTCCACCTGTCCTGAGAGATCATTTTTTATTGGCATAAGGTGCAGTCTCACATGACAGGTTTAACTCACTCTCTCTCTCTCTCTCTCTCTCTCTCTCTCTCTCTGTATGTATGTATGTATGTATGTATGTATATTCAAAGTCTGATCAAAATGATCATAGATAAAAGTAATACCTTCACAAAAATGACAGAACTTCCAACAAAAATAAGAAAATTCTAACACTGGAAGAAAGATACTAATTGAAAGAAGTGAAGTTAACTTAAGGATAAATAAAGATTACTTTAGTTAAATTTGCAATTCAAATGCTAATATTTGTACCCATGGTCTTCACATGTACATGTGAATGTTTCAGGACAGATGATGTATATCTATACTTTTGTATACAATTATTTTCATTTGATTAAAAGCAATATTTCAACAAGAACTATTAATAAAGACTACAATAAATATACAGTGATTGTGGGTATTTTTCCTTCTAAGACAATGCTGAAATTTGACCTTGGAAACCAACCATTTGCACAAACCTGTTATGATTGTTATGATAGACCACTTTTCTTGAGAGACTGCTTTCTGCTGGCAGAAAGACTGGTCTCTCATCACAGGTTTTACTAAATCTCTGGTTACTGTATTTGCTTTGGGTAAGTGTGAAAATGGCTTTTGTCCTTAGCCATGGGGTGTTCCAGTGCCAAGTCAGAATTTATAACAAATGCATTTAGTAGATCATTTTTCGGTCCCATTCACTACATAGTGGATCATTTTTTGGTCCCTTTCACTACATAGTGGATCATGTTCTGGTCCCATTCACTACATAGTTGCTCTATTTAGGCATTTAAGTCTCAAATATAAGTGTCATGTCTTGCAGCAACTTTGCAAATAAACACATTCCAAGTAAATATTGTCCAAATTTATCCTCTGAAAATCCCTGTAAATGTTCAATAAGAAGACTTACCCATCTGTCGGACTTGTTGGCCCATTCCAGGGAGAGGAATGCAGACTTGGACATGACAGTAGCTGCTGTGACTGGCTGAGGACTCCATGTCCACACCCTTGGAAAAAAATTAATACTACAGATATCTGAGCTGTGCTACAGAAAAAATTATCTCCCACACAAATCAAGTCACCTAAATGACAAGTCACTTATCCATAATGCATAATACTATGAAAATTATCTCCCACAACAACCAAGTCAACCTTATGACAAGTCACTTACTCTTAAAGCATAATTCTACTTCCCATGAAAATTATCTCCCACACAAACCAAGTCACCCTTATAACAAGTCACTTACCCGTAAAGCACAATACTACCTGCCATGAAAATTATCTCTCACACAAACCAAGTCACCCTTATGACAAGTCACTTACCCATAAAGCACAATACTAAAGAGTTTTCATGAACACTCCCAAAACATCAAAAGGCCTCTTTGACTAGTCACTTTTAGGAAGAGGGTCTTTGTAATATTAAGAGAGGCCCTTGGCATCTTTGTAACATTCAGATATGCTAGAATCACATCTTCTTTTTAATATTTACACAGGCTATAGGAATACAGCCATCTTATTTCTAAAAGTTACACAGGCACAGAATCATCATTTCTTTAAACACTGCTAGACCTATCTATGATATCTGCAGCTATGAGAGGAAATTCCTGATATCAATTACATCTGTCTCTAAGAGAGAAACTCAAAGACCATAAGCAGGCATACATTACACATTTGTCCACTAAAACAGGTTTCTAATTATTAAAGGATAAATACTACATGTTGTCATGTTTACATGGAAAATCTTTGCACATTAAATAAAATTCCCTTTACAATTTACAGGACTAAATCCCTATCATGTGAAGTATACTGATAATTATTCCAACTTATCTGTGACAGATTATAGACACATTATTCCCAAGTTTGTTTTAAAAATGACATGACAAACAACTGGTCTGTATCACACCAGATGTAGGCCCTGACCTATGATAACTTCAATTACACTGACCTCTGACTTACTGTCAGATTTATTGAAGGTATTGGACATTATCTGATGAATATCTAACTGAAGATTGCAAAACATAAGATGGAACTATCTCTGACAACATTTTCCAAAAGTTAATGCCAAATGGATGCACTGTGACTAAAAGAGATGAAAAGATTTACCTCTTCTGCATACTGAAATAATTCATGATATAATACCTACGATACGATATATTATCTATACACATATCAACTTGATGGTCTTTCCATCTTTAGAAGGTTTTTCAGAGGTATGGTGGTTCCATTTTACTTATGTTGACATATTGGTTGTATTTCCGGTAGGCAGATTACAGACATCATCTGTTCATATGCCATTCTCATCGTTGACAAGATTAAAAAAAAAAACCCACATCCAAACAGACTACCTGTTAGTTGTCAGTGATTTTAATTGAACCTTTTATTTACATGCAGGGCTCATCTTGGTCACCATTCCTTTCCTTTGTCATTGCAAAATGCTTTAAAAATACCTAATTATCATTTTCATGTTTTCACTTACATTTGGAAGGCATCACAGAGTTAACTTCAAAACAGAATAAATAGTGCAATTACCCAAGGAAAATCTTATTTAGAACAAGTCCAGAGTGTGGGAGCAGAGATGACTAATACTGGTTAGATTTTTGTACTTCCTGCAGATACATAACAACTACCACAGCCACAGTCCATCATTTCTATCAGCAAAAAAAGAAATTACCGATAACAGTTACTCCCATTCTAGAAATTAACAAGGTGCTAAAATTTGTTCAGTTTGAAATCTGCCCCCTTGCCAATTCTGTGGTAATTCTCTTTCAAAATCATGTTGGTACATTCAATCACTGATTACATACATCAGTATAAAAGAAGACACTTGTTTGATTTAACTACTTTACAGATCATCTAATAACCTACTGCACAAATTTCTCTCTTGGTTTGCATCTATTTGGATTGAGCCTGGATGCCAATACTTCTGGTGTGTCATGCAGTGAACAAGCAACATTTAGTTCTAACTGCTGAAGATAATGACTGACTGGATGCTGGGGTGGTCTATCAACCTCCTGTCCCAGACTGGTTTGGTTTCTATTGTAACTCAACCTCCTGTCCCAGACTGGTTTGGTTTCTATTGTAACTCAACCTCCTGTCCCAGACTGGTTTGGTTTCTATTGTAACTCATCTGAGGAAATAGTTTGGTTGATTCATTTGTTCAACTGATCCCTTTTTTGTCAGTGAGAGGTTTATATACCCCTTTGTCACTGGTGTCTCTGGTGAAGCCAGTATTGCTTATTGTAGCATCCAGGTTCCAAAATAAACCATTGTCTCGTAGCCGGGTTCTGGCTACATAGAGAAATATGTTTTTAAAGATGGTTATAAATAAAGAAATGACTAGAAAACTCTTATGAATTATTTTATTTCAGATTAACAGACACTTGTTCTCTATATTAAAGAACGACAAAATTCATTTCTGTCATGCAATACAAAACTCGGCCATGCTATTGTACAAAATTATAAATGGAAATAATGTCCGCAGGTGTGTCACATTTGATAATAGATTTTAAGTCCCTGTTGAATTATAAGACTGTCTATAGGGTTGACATACAGTTGGGGTGTAATTTGTTCAGATTGAAAACATAGTATCACAAGGCTTATTATCGTGTTCGGTGTAAATCTAATGGCCTTTAGTTGCCATATGTGGTTATGAACTCCAAACTATTCTTGGGGTCATCAGGTGCTCAATAACAATCCATTTAAAAGAACCATTTTCCAGATTGCTTGGGCTCAATAACAATCCATTTAAAAGAACTGTTTTCCTGATTGCTTGGGCTCAGTAATCCTGCATAAGCTATTTGGGATTGTTCACGTGTTATTTCTGTTCTGAGTAGTGGTACAATCTATTCCACTGTTTGGCTCCAGAGGTCCTCAATAACAAACTCTTCAAGTGAAATATTTTTCAAAAAACTTCGGGTATATACTCCTGTTAGTACCAGTGAGCACTGTTCGTCAGCTATTTTGATCCTCTGGATGTTCCATTTTTGATTTCTGTTGAGTCTACATTACATAGAGCACTCCAGTTTTTTTTCACGGTTAAATTGATCTTCTTTTCTTCTGAAGATTTTACCACATACAATGCAAGATACTCTAATACCAATGTGTGTGATCTTGATATGTTGCACTAATAATAGACAGTGTTTAAATTTTGCTTTACAGTTCACACACTGGTTATACATTTTACTATGTAGAGGTCGTTTAGCAGGGTGATTGCATCATAATTACTGTAAACCTACAGATAAACATAGTTATCTACACTATGATTCCTACCATCCATACCGCTGTAAAAAATCTGGTCAATTTCAACAACTATTAAGAATTTGATAAATCTGTACTAAACAATCAGACTTTGCGAAACACGCCTCCAATCTAGTTCAATTTTATGAAAGAAGAGGCTATCCGACAATGATCTAACTGAAGTTTTTCAAAAAGTAAGCCTGACAGATAGTTCAGAACTACTAAAACCAATTCAAAAAATCTCAAAACATTGCAGTGCAATACTGGCTATCTTCATATATGATAAAGATAATTATTTTCTCAAACATCCAATAAAAATCTCAAGCCTATTGCCAGATGGAGTCTTCCTGGGATTTCCAAGATCAATTCATATTTGCACAGAGTATTGGTTATAAACTTAGTAACCAATTAATAAGAGCTAAGTGTTCTAGCGAACATCCAGGTGTAATGGGTAATAAAGTATTAGATTGTAAGACTATCAGTTGTTGTTTCTACATGAAAATCTATAATCTTTAGAAGCACAATTACAAACCTCAAACATAAATCAAAACTAAGAGGGCATTGTACTATTTGCTCAGCTGCATTAAATGAGGCAAACAATACGTAGGTTAGACTAAAAGGAAATTCCATGTGAGAATAAAAGAACACTTGAAGGACAACCATAATTATATATATTTCCCCGTGTCGAAGCATTTCAATTTTATCTGACCACAGATTGTGTTAAATATCAGATAACAGAAACTATTAGATCTGATCCAGAGCTCTCTAGTAGCACATTTTATAGGAAAGATAGAGAACTTTCTGGATATACCATTTACATCTTCTACAGCTGGTAGGGATTAACATTTCTGTTTAAATTGGAGTCCAGGCATTTTTAACTTAGTTCTGATTGGTGGTTATTGTTCTACCCTGAGCAATAACCACCAATCAGAACTGAATGAAACATATTTCACTGTGTGACACACTGAAAGTGTGGCTATCAAATTTGTTCTAAGTGGGCAAGATGCAAAGCAACAGAAAAATTTACATAAAAGTGGTAATTAAATGATTAAAGTGCTTAAACTGCATATGAGGAACAAATCTTTATTATCATCTTCATGTTGATATATGTTATCAGTGGCTGAACATGCTGTTAGGATAAAATAATTAGCACGAAATTAGCAAAGTGGGGAGGAAGGCAGATTTCAAACCATGTGAGTTTGCCACCTTGTATCCATTTGTTGAAAGAGAGTGGGTGATATCTATAATGTTTCTTTTAATTGTTAAAAAATAAAAAGACAAACAACTAATAACTATTCATCACTTCTGAGGATTAAAGAAACTTGTACAGGGCAAGTACCATTTTGTATATATTTTTCACCTCTTCTATCAAGATGAAAAAAGTACTGATGTATCGATACATCGACCCATATGATTAATAGGACTGAACCATTCGATTTGCGAATAGTCATGAACATTTCTCCTAAATAACTGTTTAAATGATCAGAATTGTATTGTCAATACTGCATGTCTCATGTTTGTTGTGGACAATGCAGATATCACATTCTTTTATTTGCTTGGTTGAAAGTTTATTTTGTGACTAAATAAATTCATCCATTTTGTCTTCTTTATCATCTCAACTTTCAAATGGATCAAACAGATTGCTTAGTTCACCCATAGCCAAATCTAATAAATCAAAACATATGGAGTCTGCTACATCAGAGTACATTATTTACAATCAATAGTAGTTCCTATTTTTTGACATGTGTCATTCAGTATGAAGCAGTACAGTATGGAAAAATACTGCATGATTCTGACAATGTAAACTTAATGGAGAAGAGAATGAGCATATAATAATGTACAATTATAGACCTTTGGTAAGGTGAATATGAAGTTTTATGAACCAGTAAACCTTATATTGACCAACATAAGTGGAGGTAAATATGGTTAAGTTTAATTTTTAAGAAAACTTCACTTTCACCTCAACAAAGACCTATATCTGTTTGATTCCATGATTTATTATAAAACTTTTAAATTTAACTGTGAGAATGCCATTTCAGCTGGATGATGCTATGATTTCAATATTAAGATAACAGTCAATGATGTCATGATAATGCAATAAGATCAATAGTTGCAAATTACATAATGTTCTGTAATCTAACGAGAGAACATCTCTCACAGATATTATATAATAATATCTTCATACATTCTCCAGCTTTCAAACAACCATCAAGTAATGTCATACCAATACTGATTGTATACTCACTTCACTACCCCATCCACATCCACACTGGCTACAATACTGATTGTATACTCACTTCACTACCCCATCCACATCCACACTGGCTACATGCTGCCCACTGTTGCTGAATCTACAGTAGGATACAGATGATCTGTGCTCTGTGTACTCCTCCTGCACAAACATATGCAAACAAGAGTCCCTTGAAAGAACTGACACTCTACTGAGAAAAAAGAAATTCCAGCAATTCAAGATAAGACCATTTCTTCCTTTTAACTGCTGAGTGTTAAAACCATGTCTGCTATTCTTTAGTGATAACAAGAGTCTCAAATTAGCTGCTGTGGTGGATATATTAGAAACCATGTCTGCTATTCTTTACTGATAACAAGAGTCTCAAATTAGCTGCTGTGGTGGATATATTAGATACCATGTCTGCTATTCTTTAGTGATAACATGAGTCTCAAATTAGCTGCTGTGGTGGATATATTAGAAACCATTTAGGACCAAGCCATCAACATTACAAGTCTTTTGGTGAAAACCCTATGTCAATATGACCATCTATTCAGGGGAAGTAGTGACAGCAAAATTCCAAGACAGCCATCATGGAAGCCATAATGGATGCATGATTGGCAGCATTTTTTATTTAGGACCAACATGATACCATAAAATATCTATCGGTGAAAACCCCATGTTGATATAATCATCCACTTGGGAGGAATAGAGATAATATTTTCAAGATGGCCACCACGGTGACCATACTGATAGTTTGCATTAGTTTCATTTAGAACCATTTAAAGTTTAAACACCTTAAGAATTCTTCTGATGAAAATGACTTTATATTTAAAAGGAGTAGTGATAATAAGATTTTCAAAATGGCCAGCAAAATACTGTATATCACACCAGCACAATTTAGGACCAACAAGACATCATAATTAGTCTTCTGTTGAAAATCCCATGTTAATATGACTTTCCATTTTGGAGGGGTAACAATAACAAGATTTTCAAAATGGCTGCCATGGTGACCATACTGAGTATCAGGTTCCATTTAGGATCAACTAAACATCATAAAAAGTTCTCTGGCAAAAGTATAATGTTGATATGACAAGCCATCTAGTAGAAGTAGCCTTAACAAGATTTCAAGATGGCCACTGTGGTGGCCTTATTGGAGGTCAGATTGGCACCATTTTCATTTACAATCAACTATATATCATATGATGTCTTTATGTTAAAACCCCATGTCACTATGACTTTCCATTCAAGAGGAGTAGCAATAAAGACTTTCAAGATGACTGCAATGCTGGCCATCCATTCAATATAAGTGATAATGTTTTCAAAATGACCACCATGATGGCTATATTGGATGTCTGAGCAGTACCATTTATATTCAGGACCAACTATATGTCAAATGAAGTCTTTCCATGAAAACACTATGGCTTTCCATTCAAGAGGAATATCAATAGCAAGATTTTCAAGATGACATTGGATCATTTAAGACCAAGCAGACATCTTCACAAGATTTTCAGTAAAATCCCCATGTTGATATGAACATCCATTCTAGAGGAGGAGTATGATAAGAAGATTTTCAGACTGGTGTCCATATTGGATGCCCAAACAGCACCACGGTAATTCTCCAAGTGGTTTTAAAAAGTAGCGATAACAAACTTGTGTTAATGGATAGACAAACTGACCGATGATGGACCATCCTATAAGTTCTTCTTGTCTATGACCTGTAGAGCTATAAAAATAAATACCAATAAGACGTCTGCATTAAACGTTTTTAAACATGAGTCATCTTCAAAAGTATATTTACATGTATGGATCAAGCTCATCCTATATTTTGGAAGGGATTGTTGATTTTGTGACATACTTTCAATTCTAAAAGAATGCCTGAATTCTGCCATGTTTCATTCATTTTAAACATTTTAAGTATAAAAATTAATCTTCCAACAAATACAACAAATCTAAAACTTAATTGGCTGTTCTGAGAATGAACTACTGTATAAGTGTTCCAAAATGCTTACCTGACTTAACAATATAAAAGGGTTTTCTTTCTCTGAAAAAAAGATAGAAACAAGATTTCTGAAGACACAGAGTTGATTGAACACCACTCAGAGAAGTTTTCACATCCTACTCTATGACTGCTAACTACAGTCTATTTCATGGAAATATAATTCTGCTGTTTTCTAACCATTTCATTTCTTAGAAAGAAACCAACCATGCTGTAAAACATGAAATTTAATAAACTATGTTTTAATGAAGTCACATGTTTACATTTTTTAAAAAGAACTACTTCTGGATCACATGATAGGTTACACCTTTTACTGCTTTTAAAATCTGTTTGGATGGATTTGCCAAGCAAACATTCTTCTTGTGTGTACTCATGGTTTCTCATTTGGTAACAACAGAGCTCAGTGCATCTGTACTCATATTACAATGTCGCTGGAGCAAACTGCAGAGAAGGCCTATTTCTGTCTAAAATGAGTGCCTGAAACTTGAAAACTGCTGTGAATACACCTGCAGAAATTGCAGGAATAAAAACTAATTATTTTTAACACCATGATGCTCTGTACCCTACTTAGTGGTTGAGAATTACCCATCAGAACTTTTGAATCAGCCAAGATATAGAATATGGACTCCATTTACCAAAAATAAAGTGGTGCGAAAACCAGTGTTAATATAATTTCTTTTGCCAGAAAACTTAGTCTCAGAACTACAAATTGTTAAGAAATTGACATATTAAGAAACTGGAGAAAAGGATGAATTACAATGATTCAAGGATATCAAAGAAACTAAAATGAAATCAGAGATGTCAGCATCTCTGCTTTGGAACACAGGTACATCTCTAAAGTAAAATCTTAGTGTGTTTATGATGTAAACAATCTTTCCATTTATAAAGAAAGTGTCAATCCTTGTTGCCATTTAAATGGATCTTTTAGAATGTCTGTAGCAAAGGGAACCCCTGATGAAGGCAGAAGGGCACTGGACAAGGTCTGGTGGCCCTCTGAAACAACTTGTAACAGCCAGGGTTGGCCAAGCTGAGTTCCTTTCATTCCATGGAAAGTGTTGAATATCTTGACCCACAGAAATGTCATAAAAGGGTCAATAAAAGCAAGGCATCCTTTCCACTGAGGGTTGTTTGTTGTTCAAGGTCCAAAGAAACTGGGCCTTCATCACAAAAAGGGGAGGAAGAGGTGGTACTCATTTGGTGTTCCTTGAGGGGGTCCTTCCTGTTTCTCTGATCTCTCCTAGGAAATGAGAGTAAGGCTCTGGGTCTCTTTTTTATGAGGTTTGTCTCTTTGGTGAACTAAAAAACATCTCCTTCCACAAGCTGAAGATAAAGGGACCCTGGAAGTGTGTGCTAACTACTCTTGCAGCACATGAGCTATACATGAGACAATCCTCCAAAAATACTAGAGTTCCCAATGGAATAATTATACTATGTTCAAGCTGCTGAAAAAAATCCACAGAAACCATGTTGAACATGGACTCTATCAGTATGATAGTTCTAAACAATTGTGTTCATGGAAAGGCTTCAAGTTCATGTATATCCCTGTCATCAGTTGGATCCTGATGATTAAAGGCTGGTGAATGTGTTTTACAGCATGCCAAGTAAAAATTGATGGAATTCACTGGTGCAAATTGAAAGGCCTGTTGACACTTGCATCTTGAAGTGGCTATTCAACACAATGAAGCATGTTTGTCACTCAACCAGACTGTGATAGTTGCTTGAATGACAGCTGATCTTTCCTGACCAAGATATCAAGTGACAAGGGAATGGTAAGAGGTCATTATTGGCAGCTTCAAAAGGGGGACTGAACTCTGCAGGGAGAAGCTGGAAAGCCATGCTGACCAATGTGCAAAAGCTGAGTCTTCACTGGATACTATTTGATCAAACAACAAAAATGGCACATGTAAGCACAAATCATTGCAAATGAAGGAGTTGGTTCATAGGAGAGCATCTGCTAAGGGGTGCAGGAACCAAGAAGGCCAAACAGACTGGACTGCATGAGATGGTGAATAAAGACTGGAAGTCTGCCCATGTTGCAACACAGGTATATCCCGGTGTTCACCATGTGTACTACCCACAGTCCAGAACTGGTATCAGGCCCCAGGAAAGTTGCTTGGTGGAAACAAAATTTTTCTATTGAAACATATTCTTCATGAATATGTACCCAATCATAACACCTTAGGAAAACTATAACTACCTCGTAAATCCAACCCTTCCAGACAACACTTTTAGCTAAAAGGAGCTAAAAGTTATCTGTCCACCAAAATGGCAATCAGGCAGAGTGATGTCCCCTTGGTACAAGGATTGGCACCAAAATCTCATCAATATTTCAGTTGCTACTGAAGCGGAGGGCATTCTCTCTATATAAATGTAACTGCAGGGATTCTGGGATGGTGTATTATGACTAGGTAAGTATTCGCAAAGAAACATATTTATTAGAAAAAATTAGTTTCTTCTTTGATTACGTTACCCAATCACAGGAGAATAGGTAGGAGGTGGAGGGAGATACATCCCCTTACTCCAGAGATGCCATCTCCAGTCCCCTAATGTATGTGAGACAGTTTCTAGGAAGAATGACTGGAGAAGACTCCATCTGTCAAGGAGCGGCTTCAAAAAGGGAAAATGTTCCCTCCTGCAAATCCAGCTTAAGTTGTAAAGCTGCATCTTATAATGACCTAGAAAGGTAACCTGTTGTGTCACAGCTGTAAGTCCTACCAAATCAAGTTGCGCCCCTTCAGGATGAAAGATCTCTTGGAAAACTGGAGAATGTCGACTCCAGTCTCCATTCCATGGCCTGGATAATGTCAGCTAGAGAACAGTTCTGGTCAAATGCTATGCTCATGGCAAATGCTGTAACCTTGTGAGCTGAAATGTGTAAAAAATTTTATTTGAGCTGGGGCTATTTCTCAATATGCAGAGTGAATAATGGACAATCCTGGATGAAAGGGTCTGTACTGAGTTATCTACCTTTTCCTGTTTGAGAGGTAAAACTAAGTGTGATCTCCCACAATGCAATGGCTCTGTCATTTAAAATATCACATCAAAGCTCGTACTGGATCTGGTCTTGAGCTGAAGTGTCCAGAGTAGACAGTGATTTTCATTACAACGGTCTGGTTACCTATGGACAGGAGTATGTTCTTGGAAATGAAAGAGGGTACTGTCATTGAGTGAATCTGACCAGTCTTGTTGGAACTGCATGCTGATTCAGATCCACTGATTAAGAATATATTTTGCTGATTCTGCCTTCATAGCTAATGCAAATGAGGAAGCAGGTCTTGTATGAAAGGTGAGCCAATGATGCCCTTGCAAGTGGGGTGCTTCATAAGTGAGTGACCCATCATGTTGGAACTGTAAAACTAGATGGTTCCACCAAGAAATGTAGTGCTGAGTTTGCCTGCTGACTGCCAAAGTAGTGCTAGGTGAACTAACTGAGCTCTTGAGAGCAGTTCAATTGGTTTCCTGTTCAGCCAGGTTAATCCCCATGAAAAGACCACTTGGGCAAGCATTCAGTATCAATAGCCAGGTAAAATCCAAATGAATAGAAGATAGGTCTTTGTTCGTGTGATATCCTCCCTTTATGACAGCAGTGTGCTAGTGATCGTCGAACAGTAAGTTTAACTGTGATGGGTGCTGTTTATCATCAAAGACCCTAGAAAGTTAGCTACTGTGGTATGGATGTCTCCACTGTGAACCACTGAGATTATATTCCATTGCCTTCCTAGATTGACCCAGTTGATCCTGTTATTCCCTATTTTAGTAGAGTAATCAGGATGAAGAGTCACTCCGATACTTTTGGTTCCTGTATCATGTTCAGAAACGAAAGTGTTTAGATGTGTATACATTCAGCCATTCCAGTGTATAGGGAGCTGCAGTTAGCCAGGCCTTTGGGCCCAGGATCGGTATGACAAAAGTTGGAAACTGTTGGCATTCAATCTTGTCAATAGGGTGCATTGTAAGTTAATGCCATTGAGCATGTTTCATATGAAACTGAGGGATGAAAAGGCCATTCTATCTGTACAAGTTCTGAACACAGAAAAATGAGTCTGCCAATATATTAACCCGCCCATGATATGCTGAACTGAAACCTGGATTGTCACTGAGGACAACACATTTAGAAAATCCTGAACAATACATGGATCTGAGTACTTGTTCTGCTTTGCTGCCTGAGATCAGTCACCTCAGTGAAGTTATCTGGCAGGATGAGAACTTAATTCCTGGGTAGGTTCACCAGCCACCAATGATAGGCTTTCAAAACTGGTGTCCATTTTGATGATGCAGTCATACAAAACAAAGATCAGGAGAGGGTGGGCCACACCAGTCTGCAAAGGTAGGAGACTTGCTCCCTCCAGCCCTTTATATGCACATCAATAGTGATTGTGATTGCTGAAGGATGTGTTTGCAGAGGCATTGCCGATGCGGGTCCAAAGTGCCTTCATGATGCAACCTCGAATGGTTACCAACTGAGTGAGATGGTCCAACTGTCAAGGTTCAGTCTTCACTTGGACAACATAACTGTTTTTATGAGAGCTCAATAAAGCAACCAAGGAATAAGTTGCCTGATGCCATAATGAGCAAAACATGGTCGGTGAATGAATATTCTAGTAGATAGATTGCTCCAAAAAAGGCAAAAAACTTATTATTGCATGAATTCAAATCTCATTCCTGGTGGAACACATTCTAAGAGTGCAGATCGAATCAACCGAATCTTGAAATGATACAAAGTCTAAGATGCTATTGTTGATGAGAGATTGAGAATGAAAGGAGAATAACACCTAAAATCAAGTCTGGCTCCAAAATATAACTAGGCCGTTGTTCAGAGCCTGTTGTAGGCAAATCACATAACTTGTGGAAGCCGTTAAAGGTGGTTGTGAAATTATATCTCTTGCAAGTCCACACTGATTGTGCAGACTTCACAATGGATAGCATTAGGACCCATTGTTGCATTCTAATTCAAACACAAGAGTGTAACACAGCAGACTGAATGTGCTAAGGTTGAGGACAAACTGATAAGTGCTCCACAGACAGAACCATGGCCACAGGCTTAGTTGGGACGCTGAACATGATACAGAGTCCCCACAAACTGGTAGGGTCCCATTGTAGTCATGGGAAATTTGCCCCATTTAGCCTCAAAATATCAGAGACATCTCCTTATTGGGATCTGTGATAAGGTTGGGATGCAGGGGTGGGGCTGGAGGCCTGTATGTATGTCATTCAGGCAGGGACATCCCTGTGACCTTGTTGGTTGCCTTGCACACCCCTCCGCTGTTGCTGAGACTGAGGGGAATGGTGGTATGCTGCGAATCCTGTCAACCTGATCATTAAAGAGGAGAATAGATGATAAAGGTTGCAAGCATATCTTAGGGCATGATTGGTCTGCAAGGTGGAGGTTCTGAGTTTGTACTTGCTATTACAGTCATAGGATGTTGTGTCTGTATTATCAAGTGGACCATCCTGTGAATATGCTCCTGCTTATTCCACCGACTAAACTCGCGATATGCCTTGAATTGAGACTGTGACATATCACGTATATGTTAAGATTGTGGACCAAACAATCCCTTGTATATGGCTTAGTCCAGCTGAAACAGAAGTAGGTCTTCTATGAGGGGAAAACTTCATCTGATTCATTATGTTAGGATGGGTTACGGGATGTTTGATCCATGTCCATGCATCTGCTGTGCAAGAGAATACTTTGGCTTTTTGCTTTGCTCTTTCCCCCAGCAATACAAAAAGAGCTGAAGCCTAAGGCGGCAAGGTCTATAGAAGTTGACAACAATGACGAGTCCTGTGGTGGTGACCTATAAAAATTTTGATTGTGGAAGCAATTGAAAGTAGAATCTTCCATAGATAACTTTCGCCTGATGTCAGAACTGTAAACCAAGCAGGTGATGTAGAGAAATGAAGACAGAAGTCTGATGGGATAGGGCAGGAAACTTCAGTTCAATCCTGCAAGGCTAAGTTTCACTCAACTAAGTAAAATCTAATAACAACAAGGGAACCTAACTGCCAGCTTCGTCTGTTAAAGATTCAAGTAGTGAAGTCAACATCTCCTGCACTACCTATGAAGTAGCTGGAGAAGAATGTTGATGATGGTGGCCCACTACACTTGCAGGCCTTATGAGTCGGGTCCCATTACTTCTAACACGTCACCAAGTGGAGTCTCTTGGATGGCAGAGGCGTGGGAGTGAGTGAGGAGACATCTCTTGAAAACTGAGGCCCCAAAATGGACATCATGTTGAGATACCCGGCTGGCATGACATTGTCTATTTCATGAGATTGGGATGGGTTCAGGGATGTTTGATCCACATTCTCAGTTCATAATTCTGATAAGACAGACTGTGACTGAAAGTTGTTGCTACTCTCCATCTCGCTTCCCTTGTGTGCAATCAGATGTTTTCGCCCTCCCCCCACCAAGTTATGATTGACTTCTGTCCATGACATGCAAGTCTGACATGTCTTCAATGGGTGACAACCAGAGGAACTAAGTATGATGAGGTGTTGTCCAACTGGTCTCACCCATGGTTAAAATCTGCAAGACAAAAACAGAAGACCCCCTAAACACATAGTGTAGTGAGTGTCCTGTTTTATGAGCAAGTAAGTATCCATGCACAGTTAGCCACGACGATAACTAACATGTGACCTGTAGAGGCAGATTGGAGCATAGCTATGAATATTGAGAAAGTGGATGCTAAGTAATTAATTCTAGCCATATTAACCCATAGGTGCATGAATTTGACTGCTTGTACAGGCAGAATCAATGGAACACTGCTTATAGCACTTACATATATGAACAAGAAGTACGAAAAATCAATTCTGGTCACAGCTTACCATAGAAAGGCCAATGAATTGCCTATACAGATAAACATCACTCAAGCATCACTTATAGTAAAATGCCTGAGCAGGATGCTACAGAGTAAACCATGTTTAGAAAACTTACATGTACTTGTCCAACCAGAGCAGAAAATATACAGTAATATAAATAAGTTTCTATATTACATACAAAAAACTGCACATAAGAAAGGCGCAGAAGCTCAGTTATTTAGATACTTGCAAAGTAGGTGCAACAATGTCCTTATGAGACAAGTTTACCTGTAGGAAAATGTTCAATGATGTTCTATACAGGTCAAATCAATAAAATGTCATATATATGACTATGACTTAGTGCTCCCAGACAACCAAATCAGGGCTATGAAGTATCAATATATCATATCAATTCACAATACTACCTGTAATGAGGTGCAATGATGGCCTGTATGGGTGAATTCAGTTCACCTCTCTGTTTGAAACAGGGTGGGTGCAGAGATATACCATATGTTTTACCTGGAAATTAGTGATAGCAGACAATAAAATAAAGCAAAGAAGTGTCCAGGTATAATAAAATTTACAATACTACCTGTAGAAAGGCTCAAGGGCAGCCTGTACAGGTAAAAAGATTGAAGCTTGGTGCCCAAACACTAAGAATGCCTTGATATAGAAACTCACATGTATGTACTGGGTCATAATGGAATTATACATATATATATATAGAGCTGAAAGGGATAAAGACTTGTACACACAGAAAAAATAATTATAGCCAGAACTTACAGAAAAGTTGCTTAGGCTATCACTGCAAGTTCTATTAAATGTGAGAAAACAACAAAGTGTTAGAAAATTGTAAAGACAAAACTCTGTCGGCATAGGAAGATAGAAAAGTTGGAGATAGAGATGAGGTATGCTTTCCTTGGAAATGAAAAGACTCCTCCAACTTGTAATGGTATATCTTCAAACACTGACCCTGGCTTTTGTGAGGTCTCTTGTGGTGAAAGCGTGCTTCTTAGCATGAGCAGAAGTAGTAACTGAGATATTCATGGGATTTGGTGCCAATCCCTGTAACAAGAAGAGATCACTCTGCTTGAATGCCATCTAGGTGGGCAGATAACTTTAAGCTTCTTTTCGCTAAAGGTGTTATCTGGAAGGGCTGGATTTGTGAGGTAGTAGTAGTTCTTGTAAAGTGTTATGATTGTGCAACATATTCAGAGAAGAAATGGTCCCACATCAATGCCCAACCATAGTGTAAACACATCAATAAAAGCAGGTAGAGTGGTTATCCTCAGCCCACATGAAATGCTTACAATTACACTTATCACCATTGTATCTGAAACATGTACATAGAAAGAGAGCAAAAACAAATCTATATAAAAGTAAAAATCAATCAAGGATTACATTAACTATGTGCAAAAGGGGATGCTAATACTAGTGTAATAGTTCATCAGAATGCACTGCACATAATTACAATGGCCCAAAGAGGTTAATTACTGGTAAAGTTAACAAAGAAGGGCAATGTACAGACTTGGCTGGAAAGTACTAATGACTACCATGCATGCAATTAGGATGTAATAAGTACTAATGACCATCATGCATGCAATTAGGATGGCACCCAATGACTGCAATATGAAGTTCACAATAAAGACGACAAAATTATTCAGAAATGAAAGTGGAAAAAGAAAAAAAATTTGAAAACAACTATACTTTGATGAAGTGATAAAACTCCAGGAATTCACTCCAATGGCAAAACAGCACTTAGAGAAGTGAAATTTCCAAGGATATGATAACAAACATGCACTCTGGCATGAGCAGAAATAGTAAATGACGACTATATGGTTTTGGACACCAATCCCTAAATACAAGAGGACACAAAAACGTTTAGCACCACTGTTGTTAAACCAAGCAAACAATGTTGTATTTGACTTTTTCTTGGACTTGGAAGGACTCGATTTGTGAGGCAGTGGACATATCCCTAATGTAAAAAGACTGGATATCTGATGAGACACTAGGTGCTGTACAGAATGAAGGTTATGTAAATCATGCAAGTCAATTAACTGCATGTCTAAAGTAGGATAAATAAAAGATCATAAAATTGTGGCACATCATATTCAATGAGTTTCTGAGTTTCATGAATTTCAAAACAAAATAACAGAAGTTAAAGATTCTATTTATCATATAATGTTAAGGGTTTTGCATTTCTCAGTGATTTTGCTATGTGACACTTGCAGTGGTACACCACAATGCAGCACAACATAATAGATTCAGGTATTTATGCAATAAATTGATATCTGAAATACTGTCATGTCAACAGATTGGTTGCAATAGGTACTACTTCTCTGGTGGAAAGAATGGTGGCAAAAGCACCAACAAGGTTAGTATTTTGCACTTACGTTTTAAATATCAAATAACATAGATCACATCAAAGTGCTGCTTGGCTGCAAAAAAATATTGCTCACAAAAACCCTGTTTTATCTAGATAAACTAAAAGCTTAGAACATGCAACAATTTAGCAGTCTAGAATTTCTGACAGTTAGCTCCAATTAAGATTTGAATGACAAACAGAAACTGCTCAAACCTTGCACTGGCAGCCTTACATCATCAGATTTCTCAGAAACAGCAGATGATGTCAACATTAGCTGAGTGGCTTTTTCTACATCAACAGAGTTAATTGAAGGAAAGGATTCCAGCTTAGTGGGTTTATCCTGGGCAAAGCTGGACTCTGCAGTAGTAGCTAATGCTTTTATATAGCTCCATGCAGAGTCAGAAAAGTCTAGCTCTAATTTGGTGTCAGAAACTGGATATTCATCAGTTGGTACATATGGCAAGGACTGAAATAAAAGAATAAAGCATACATAGAACAGTGATAACACATTCATTACATATTTCCGCAGTCTCAGGTTTGATCTCCAGTTCCACTACATTCAAGAGGGTGCATAATATTTTGTGATGGCTGATACATATACAGCTCTAACCCACTATAACTCGGTAGCTGGGGTCCAGAACTGCCAACCGCATTATGTGCCAAAAAGCAGTATAGCAAAAATGATCAAAACTTGTGAATATACTTGTATTCATGGGTGGGGGTGTAAACAAAACACCAGTCAAATATATAGTAATACTATTAGTTGAATTAATTTCTTTTTGGTATTTATACATTAATTGTGTCGATAATATTTTGAAAAGTAAATCAAAATATAATACCAAGCTTCTGATTGCTTTCTTTCAACTCACTGTTGTACAAATGAGAGATCAGATTGTGAGTAATTTTAAAAACAATGATGTGAACACCACATTTTAATAAATATACTTGCCAGTTATAATTTCTACAGCTGCATCAAGTTTAAAGTGATTTAAAATACTGAACAAACATCGTCACTTTCTAAAAAAAGATTAAATTTAAGTTGCACTTGAGGTCAATGCAGCCTGATGTTAAAAACTTCATTCTTTTATAATTTGGAGCTTACAATCATATATTTATCACTTCTACACATATTTTGCAATTAAATAAATGAACATCTGTAACAAGTGCACTAAGTAATGTCTGAGTAATGTCAAGTCATTTTTTATCAATAAAATACCTTATTTTCAGTTCATAATATGAGCTACATACATGTATAATGATTCAGCAATTCCAAACACGGAATAACATAAGAAAAAAACTGACAAAATGATAAACTTACATACATGTATGTAACCCATTTAAAATCAAATGATGTTCAAAACGTAAACATTTGTTCACCAAAAGTACTATTCCAAACACTATTCACTCACATGACGTGCATTCCTACTAGAAGTATTTCATGATTTTATATTGATTGTTCTTTATTTTGCTTTATTTTAGGAAAGTCTATGATACTTCTCAGCTGCATAATTTTCCAGGGCTCAGTGTCCCAGCTCTCTAGCCACATCAGTCCTTTCTCAAATGCAAATATGGCTTTAGAAACAGTATAGGGTATTTCAAGAGGTCCTCCTGGTCACTATCAATTGATCCTGCTTCCTGCTGATCAGGATCTAAGTTTTCTCTTTTGGTGCCTGGTAAAAACTGGACATTTATCAGCATATGTCTTATATTCAACAGTGGGGCAGTTCTCATTGATTTTGATCCCGTGCTGAATGTCAAAAAATGAATTAAAATGTCCCCTAAGCACAGCTTTAGCCACTTCAACATCCTCCTCTGTGAATCCCTTGAAATCACGATCCTATTGACAAAACATGCCTTCCTTTTCCCAGATGTCTCCATTGTGAGAGTAAATGTCTTAATTTAGTCATGAATACTGATAATACTGAATTCACTTTTAGATCTGATGTCACTAGAAAGTGACACTTTAACTGTCTGAATGGACCATATTTGTAGCTACATTATGCAAATGAATATCTATCACTCCTGGGCAACAGATTACAGAAAGTGGCAACAAGTGCAAAAAGACATACCGTCACTAATCCTTTCTGTGAACCATTGCATTCAGGTGTCAATAAACAATGGCTGACAATAAGCTTGTCTTCTGAAAAATAAGCGAGCTGTGTTCACAGATAAAATGTCACTGTTCTGCTGGGGAGGCTTAAGAGCTAAAGGCAAATTCGACAGTCATGTGTACTTCAGCCAAATACAATAGTTAATACGGACCAATGACAACTATGGCTTATTAGAGACATGGGTAATTTCAGGTGTACCTTTTAGGAATACAATATCCTACACTGTCTGAATACATCAGTAGTTAATTATCGTTAACTGTGACTGTAAAAACACGTTCTGGTACGTCCAAATCAAGTACAGTAGTTTTAATATAAAGTTTTCAGTTGATAGATATTGAAATTTTTTTAAAAAATTTCTTTAAATTATAATCTGTATACTTTTGATTATAGGGTCCACAGTATTACCATGTTATATTCAGGATTATAGGGTCCACAGTATTACCATGTTATATTCAGGATTATAGGGTCCACAGTATTACCATGTTATATTCAGAAATGCGTTATAGCAAAGCACGTTATAAGAGGGGAGATCTGTAAAAAAAAACTACACAAAAAAAAGAGTTAGATATGGTGTAGAGATGTGACACAGTTGCCAGGCTGAGATATATTCCTCTGCCATAGCAATCAAGCTCTTTCCAACAGCTTGGAACAAAAAACAAATGTGGTTATGTATTAATTACACTGTCACACTTTTATGATTTCCAAATGGTTTTAGTTCTAAGGGGTGAATGGAATTAAAAACAAATTTGATATTTATTCTTAAGTTTGATTCAGTGTATCTAAGAATATATATGTACGGACTTCTGCGAAGCAGTTTAACTCTAGGTGTGTGATATGTAAATATGGACTGAACATTCATATTGAATGCTGTTTCAACTATTTAAGGTTAAATGGGTATGTAAAATAGGTCTTTAATGTTCACAACTGAGTGTACATTATACACAGGTATATATAATGTTGTAGCAACATATATTCGTTCAAAGATGCACCTAATATACAACACTGTAACAATAGATTTAAAAGTATTGGAATAACAGTCCTGATTCAGTTCTAAGATAATGATGAATAAATCCTCAAACATGGATCCCAAACTGTAACTTTGATTGTGATATGTGTTTTGAAATGAGGGTTGCAGCCTGGACAGGTAAAATTGATGGATGGAGAGAGGGAGGGATAGATGAATGCATATGAAAAATGGGATCCTCTAGACAGTGACATAAGAAAAACCCAGAATGACAATTACATGTAAAACAGAAATGCAGTATACCTGAGATTTGTTTATTCTGCTGGAAGATGATGAGTCCCCAACATACTCTTGTACTTCTGTCATGGTACACACTTTGGAATGCTCAACTGACAGAGATCTAGTGGCGGTGCTGGGTCCTGTCTCTGACCCCTTCTGTATAAAATCATAAAAAGCATGGCTATGTAAGTTGTGTATATTTAATTTGTATTGTGTGATTGACCTTTATACATAACTGAGAGTAGGAGTTTGGGGCTACCTGACCAATCACTTTTCTTGGTAAACAACATATTACGAAGTTAATTTTTGTCTATGATTGTAGATAATTAAAGATAATTATTACTTGTAGGTAAAAATGTTTACATGGATTTGAGTTCAGGACATTGGTTTTCCCCTTAGGAATTCCTGGTATACATGATGTTTGCCATGGCTTTTTTAAATTAAAACTTAACTGAAAGACCTGATCATGTTTACTACTTAGAACATTCTGGAAATGAACTTTTGACCCTTGTCCTGGTCCTCTTATTGTTTCATAGATTTTTATATTAAGGTTACTTACATCAGAATTATTAAGTCCTATCTTAACATCTGAAATAGAATCAGTATTTTAGTTGGGTTCAATTTAATTTGAAAGGATTTATTTATTTAAATTATTCACTGGAATTACAAAGTGCTCATTAATACTTTTGGACTAAATCATTATTTTCAGGATTATTGTGAATTCATTTAGAGACATTTTGGACTTTATCACTGTGCTACATTAAGACTTAGCACATCAACAATATTCAAGGCTATTGGTACATCAGCACATTCAAGATTGGAATTTATTCAGATTCGTACTTTTGGACTTGTGATAGAACTTTTAGGACTATTTGAAGTTTAATCGGCAATACTCTAAGTTCTGTTTAATTTTTCACTTTGTATTCTAGGAAATAAATTATTAGTCAAATTTTATAAAACTTGTCGGTATTTGCTCTTTTCTGTTACTTAATTTAAGACAAGAGTTGTAACACATATTAAAGAAAGCAGACTAATACATTATTCCTTACCTATGCTTTTGAACATAACTGATATTTATAGGGTTTCTCTACGACTTGAAAAAATAAATGACAATGTGCTTGATACTTGATTTTTTAAAAGTGTCTATACAATGTGTTACGTATATGTAATTAAATTATTTGTGTGTTAGTTTTAAATTTCTTTTTATTTTATTTTTGTTTCATTACATTTTATTGTAATGATAATTTTTTTTACTGGATTTGACATTTTTCCCAGTAAATTCAGTTCAGTTCTTTTAGCCTGATTAGAACGCAAAAGAATTGCATCATTGTATCTTTAGCTGGCCTTGGTTCAAAGTTTGGTAAACACAGGGTGAAAATCATTGGTCGTAATCAAGGTCATGTTTGGCCTACGTGTTAGTCTGAATAAACAACGTTTAATTTTTAAATTCATTTCCAGTCTGGGAATCAGATTCTTAGCTAAGGCTATATTAGCCTACATGCTAATTGACGTTTTTTTTTTACTGCGCTGTTCAAAGTAGTGACCACGAGACCCATCACACGGGTCTGAAATTGTGTTCTTAGTTGGGTTAATACTGAGATTATAGTGATTTTATAGTCAGTTGTAAATAATACCTTGAGGCTGAAAGGTATTCCTGTTGTTGCCATTTGACTTGAGTTTATTTTATTTAAAATAATTTATTCACCCTGGAAAATACTCTTCTTCATCGAAATTCTTGAATAAAGACATTTGCTAAAAATTATTCGGAATTCTAAAGCCGGAATTATATTCTTGGTGACTCAACAAGGAACTGTTGACACATCAGCCCAAAACAGGTTATAGAGGACGTCATCACCTTCCATCTTGGAACATCATCGAGATTCGAACTTGGATTCAATTAGAACTTTTTAGTGATAGGACTTATATTTTTAAATTCTAGGATTAATTTTTGGATTATATTCACAAACCATAAGTCCTTTTTCATATTTTTACTTTGTTTTCTAGGGAAATAAATTATTTTGTTAAATTTACAAAGCTTGTTGACTTCACTCTTTTCTTTGTTATTTTGCATGAGCCTAGTCACGTAACAATATATATAAAAAGGGGTTTCTTGATCAGATTCTCAGTGCTGAAATTCTAGGCAAAAACCCAGTTACATTAGCATATACATTAATAATTTGTTTCAGTTGCTATGAGGACTTAAAATTAAAATATACAGCTTGAGACAAACAAAAATAGTTCATTTATCATAATTGCAGTCAGGCAAGAATACACATTCTGTGAAGATGAAGTGAATTATGAAGTATTCACAAGATATTCTAGCATCCTGAAACAAAAATAGATGAAAAGAAATTATGATTCCAACCACCTCATGTCTAGAAACAATTTACACTAATCACACATTCAGGTAACTTAAGTGATCAGCACTGAGACTGTCTTAGTGTAAGAATGAAAATTTCCATGTATTGCAGCCTTCAGTTTTGTATGCATATTTAATTAAATGGGTTCATTCAGGATAAATATTTCTAAAACATATGCACAAAGGTTGATTCAAAAGTACATGGACTCTGCCAAGACTTTGCATTTGTCGATACAAAATTGTTGTACTTTATAATTCATTATCAAACAAAATGAACAAAATTTCATGAAAATATTTTCAGTAGATTTTAAAATATAAAAATTTCTGTTATGGCAAATAAGGTTACATTGTGAAGCTAAAGAAAACATATTAATTCAATAAATATTTATCAACACTACTATGAAAAATCCTAACAGAATCATGTTATTTTATTACCAAATGAATCACCTTGTCATTACATTGCAAGATAACATAATACTGCTTTGTTGGCTAGTGTTTTAAATACATATGCAGTTTAACATATAGAAACACACAAGTACAAATACATGTTTGAAGGAAGAGTGGTACAACAAACTATCATTCAGTTTTGTGTCAAGAATGGCATATTGCTCCCTGAAAGAAGGAAATTATTCAGAATGGTGTCATGAAAGTCAAATCTTTACAGTTTGCTTGTATATAAGTGCCACTAGCTATTTCATGAAGGATGGTTATCAATTTATGTAAAAAGTGGAAGACTCAAACCTGACAAACCTAACAAGACCTTCTCAGCAAGGCAGTCAATTTTTTTTCCGTAAGTTGGGCCAGTTTTCAAGCTTTCAATCAGGTATAACCAAATATAATGTACTGCAATTGTGAATCTGGAAAACATGCATTTAAAAGCCCAGAAGTGTGATTCAAGAATGATGTGCCAAATGGTGAACATCGTGTTCAACTCAAAAGTTTATAAAGTTTATTTTGACCTAAATTACCTCCAGTACAGTTTCACAAACTGCAGTTCCAAACCCTATGGAGCTCAATGGCTTCTTGATATCTCACAACTTGACTTAATCCTTTACAAAAAAAGCTGTGGCAATATGCACTCATCTTTCCAGACATGTGATATATGTACTCAAATCAACACATGGTGTCCACTAAATGTAATTGTTGCCCTTTCTGCTTGTTTCCCCAAGAATCTTAATATTCCATTTTATTCTTCTGAACTATTAAAATTTTTTAAGATGAGCATTGTCCCTTTCATTCTGACCACTCACTTGTTTATTAATCATTTAATAATAACAAAAACCAATAGCTTGATCATGCAGATGATTTACATTACAAAATATGTGCAGTTAATAGCATCTGAGGTACTCCGATAATGTTAGTCTGGTTTCCTGACCAATTCCACTGAACCTAATATGAAAACCTGATCTGAATGAACCACAGACAAGCCAGTATCAAGATTTTACTGCAAATAATCATATTTTCTTAATCTGTGCTTTTGTTCCATAAGTTCGTATTTTAAAGCTAATTTCCGTAAGACTTATGGCAAAATTGTGAGGGTTGGCAGGCCTGAAGATGTACTGAATTTACCAATAACATGTCACTTTAGTGACAGCAAAGGAAAATCTTCAAATGACAATAAAGGACATTAATGATGACCTAGGTGTAACACATGTAAAGAATCCACACAGAGGACCTGCAAAAAATTATAGTTAATACAGTGTGGCTTCCTAAGCTATCAAAAGACCATGACATGCAGGCCAGAGTGACAGAATCTGCTTCCTAAGAACATTGTCAAAGAAAGGACAAACCATCTGGCCAGCATTATCTTAGTGGATGAGATATTATAATCCTGAGACAAATCAAGAGTGAAGTCAGAGTGATTCCCACTTCCAAGAAGGTCTGAGTGTCAAGACTGATCAGAAAACTTGTTCTTCATAGTCATATATATCAACAGGAATGTGCTGAACCATGCCAGTCACAAAAAACCCAGTAAGAATGGTGGATATTATTCAAGGGTATATTTAGTTATTTACACAAATTTTATTTATTTACTTTGGAAATTGTTTGACTCTTGGTTTATTTATTCTTCCTATATTATTGATTTCTTTTTCAATCACTACATTATATTTAAGCCTTTACTATTTTTCTTTCTATATCTTTTACTATTTTTCTTTCTATATCCTTTAAGGTTATCAGAAAGTACACAGTGAATGTGTTGGGGAAGAAAAAGGCAAGATATGCAACTTCCCTGACTGTACAGATACAAGTTGGAGTGGAGATCTTACCTCACATGCCATATTATCCTGAGCAAAATACTTGTGATTTTGCCGTTATCTGGGAAAAAGATGTCTAGGTATTTTACATGAAATACAGCTGGCTACCAACAAGATATTATCCTCATCAGACAGTAGCTAAATTCTTTGATGCATACCAGGAATGGATACATAGATTTGAGAAATATATTGTGGCACTACTTAGAAAAAAAAATTAATTAGAGCTAAAATGAACTTTCATTACAACAAGTTATTGGGCAAGACTCTTGATGCTGTACTCTGGACTAAGTGTTTTTACAATATTTAAAACAGATTTTCATTGTGAACTTGACATCATAATTTAATGAAATTCCAGTTATGTTTAAATATGATGAGTATTAGGTAAAGTTTCAAATATGTGGCTTATTTGTTTTTGGTACAAGCACTGTCTATGAACTTTTTGATCAACCCTCATATGGTCTAACCCTCATAACAACAGGCATGGGGACTGTATACCTTCATAACAACAGGCACGGGGACTGTATACCTTCATAACAACAGGCACGGGGACTGTATACCTTTTCAGGTTCCTTCCCTCGTGAAGTTTCTGAGGTAAATCCAAGTAGCTCCTTCCTCTGCATTCCAAACTCCTGATTCTTTTTTAACTTCTGATTAGTCACTGATGATTCAGGGACTGGTGTCAAAATCTTGTATGCTGTCAGTGATGATGCAACTGCTGCTGTCTCACTTGGTTGTGACTGACTCAGTAGTGGTCTTGTTTTTTTTATCATCTTCATAGAAATTTTATTGGTTTTTGGTTTAGGGCTAGGACTGGAGCTTGGTTTAGCAGGCTCCTCCTTCTTCTTTGTGATGTTTGACCCGATCACACTGGGGAAAGGAAACCTTCGAGGAGATCTGGCTTTTTTTTCTGGTAGAGCTGTATCCCTATAAATGAAACGATGAAAGAGCCAGGAATTAAACCATATTTGGGTTGTAGCTATTGAGTGAAATCTTTTAACTTGAATTTACTTTTACATCCCATGAGAATCCTTTGAAGTTCTTTAAGAAGCATGGTTCTCTATAATTGCAGTGCACTATTTCAACTGTATTGGCAAAAGTATATTCAAATAATGATCACAGAGACTACTGGATAAACTTATTTAAAAAATGAGGTAAACTGCTATTAGTAATAAGCTTTTAATATGAAAATGTAATAAAATTTTTTAAAACAGGGACCTGGTCTGTGATCAGCCATGGGATCAACTTGGAAGCCCTATGGAATAATATGTACGAATACAGAGCCTGAAAAGGTCATTTTACCATATCTGCATTTTGTTTATCTTTTATTTGTTCCATCGGAATTCCATTCATGATTGCCTTTCATTTGTCAACTTGCTATTTTTCATTTGCAGTCTCAGAATGCATTCAGATTTTGTTTTTATTGCTTTCATTCAGTTTCAATCATCTGAAATGAAATGGAAGTGCATTTGCCAATGCTAACTTTCTGTTTTCAAGACTGTTAATGGGAAACAACTGTTGTTTAATCATCATATAAAACCATGTTGTAATGAATAGCAAATACATAAAATGTACAAGACAGCATTAAATTAATGATAAAATGTAACCACAATTAAAAGAAATTTAATAATATAGTCATAGAGTATTTGTCAGCATATTTATTTCATTTCTTTCAAATAAAGAATGTAAAGACACAACCACTGGTGATGATGTCATCACATCAACTGTGGTTTTTGTACATGCCTGCCTCACAAAGAATAATGTCATGGCTGGAAAGAGTGAAATATTGTCAGTGTAAAGAATCTGATCCTAAATTATCCCATGATAGAGCTGATCCTGGAATACTGTGTAATACTTTAGTTTTGTGGGTTTGCATAAAAAATAAGTACTAGTGGGTACTTAATTATGTTGATCTGTCATTTAAAAAAACAAAAAACAACAATGCCTATGTCTCTGTAAAAGATTATACCGACTTTCATTTCCACACATTTATCTGCAAACAGGTTGAATCCCTGCTACAAAAATTAAGTTAATTAATTAAGTTACTAATTGCTAACACCTGGCATAAATGTAAAGATCTTAAAGACCGCTGACTTCTTTTTCCACACATGTCTGAGCTAACATATTTAATACCACCATTGTAATCTTAAGTAATTAGGTTATCATGTATTTTTAAATACAGCAGTAAAAACAAAAAGTTCTCAACATTTCTGGATTAGGCACATGAACAAAGCCAATGACTGTTTTTCAAAACAATCTTTGCCATACATATAAGCAGTTCTGCCAAAAGTGACTTTCACCTCAAAATTTAAAACACAATGTCACTGACAGAGTGGTTAAAGAATGGAAAACTTGAAGCAAAATCTCCTACTACTGTGGGCCTTCCTGATCATATGGAGTGCTCTGACAGGAAAGAAACTTTCTCTGCAAACCGCAAATGATGCTACTGAAACTCTCATGATATTCAAGACTTCCCGTAAGACAACCACATTAGGAGCTAAAATGACAAGATACTCAACTGAAAATGGAATCTCCAAAGCAGCAAGAAAGTTCAGTGCTGAGCTTGGGAAGAAAGTCAGCAAAACAACAGTTTGCAGTATTCAGCATCAATATATAAAATTCAAGAAAGCTGGTACAGCTGAAAAGACAAGCTTGCTGAAATTGCCCCATGGGAACCCCTTGATACTGGATGACACTTAAAGGAAAAGCAAATTTTTAAATAAATTATGTTTCTCTGAGAATACTTACCCAATCACATTACATTAGGAATATTAGCCTGCTACCTCACAAATTCAGCTCTACTAACAGACGAAAATTCGTCTTTCCCTGTCTGTATCAATAGACAAAGGATAATAACTCCTGCCCATTACCTCCCCTTGATATCACCAGGTGTCACCAGTTTTTAACTGAGCGAGATACTAACGAGGATGCTCGCATGGTGTGGTGGTTGGGATGGTTTTTCAGTAATGTGATTGGGTAAGTATTCTCGGAGAAATATAATTTACTTAAAATTTGCTTTCTCCTTCAAATACGTTCCCCAATCACATTACATTACGAGAATAAGTAATAGGAGGAGGGATGCTGAGCATCCAACTTCTACCTTGTGTATCCTTCTAGGGAAGAATGGCTGAATTCCCCATGTGAACAATAAATTGTTCTCCCAACAACAATGCAATACAGAATGCGGTCATTTGACCTGTGAAGAAGATGATTACTGAAATCTTCTTACCTACAAAATTTCACCAGCAAATCCAGCACAACTAACAGGCTGTGTTGATTGCTCCAGTGGGGTCTGGAGGCCATGTGTGCTGTGGCCACTGGACCCAACAGATTCTAGGTTGCCCCTGCAATGCCAAATCTCTGAAATGGAGGCTCGAGAAGGTTGACCCTGCCTGCCAGCCAATAGCTTGTATTATATCTCGGGTTGGAACATTGTGTTTGAATATGAGGCTCACAAAAATTGCTTGAAACTTCTGAGCAGTAATCTACATGAAACTACTTTGATCTGGTAAGATGTCACAGTACAACAAGCATATGACCCACTTCAGCCATGAAGGGCGGGCTTGAAGCGCAAGATCCTGTATTCTGGCTCACGGCGGTTACATGAAACCTAGGAACACTAACTACATGAGGCAACTCTGATCTGGTGACATGTCAGAGTATCCCAAGCATACGACCCACTTCAGCCCTGAAGGAAGGGTTTGAAGGGTGATATCCTGTGTTGTGTCTCACACCAAAAGAAAGAAAACATTTCTGTGTGCCACAACTTGTCTCTGTGTGCTTCAAGTTAGTGTTAGGGTGGTGTTCTCGATCTGGTGATGGATGAGAGCAAGCAAATGACAACTGTTTGACTACTGGCTGATGGTAACCTATTTTGGGCTACAAAGCCCAATGGTGTCATGAGAACCACCAAACCCTCCGATCTGGACTGAAGGGAATCTGAGTCTACATAAAGGGGCATACAGCTCTCTTTCCATGCATGCAGAAGCTAAAGCTATCAGGAAACATGATCTATATGATAGTGAGCTTAGCAAAGTGCAGGCTAGAAATTCGAAGGGATTCGAAACTAGCAATGTTAAAAACCAGGATTGGATCCATTTGGAGACAGAATGAGGGATATTGGTTGAATGAGACAAATATTCTCTAAAAGATCCAATAGGTCTCTATCCCGCCCAAAAACATGTTTGTCATGATGCTGGAATGTGTCCAATATCATGGGGTGTTAGCCTTTGGTAGCAAATGGGGTCCAACTGTTTATCCTCCAAGATGCAGAGAAAAGTCAGCCAGTTGAGGAATAGAGGCACACAGAGGGACAGTGTAGTTGGTATAGCACCAGTCCTTGAAAACACGCCACTTTCCCGCATGAGCTTTCAGAATGGAGGGTCTCCTTACTCTTGAGATTCTCTCCACAACCGAAGGTTGAGTTGTTTGACTCGCAAGGCAGTCTTGGTAAGAGCCAAGCATATAGAAGAAGAGAATGGTCCAGGCAGGGAAGGACCACCCGTGACAGTGGATGCTGCTGTATTTAATAAACCAAGAAATTGCAAGAACTCTCCCACTGAAATCTAAGTCCTGTTGGAAACTAACTCGACAAGCTCAACGATTCTGGTAATGTGAACACATGGGGGTTGCACCAGATTCCAAGTGGTTAAGAACTCCATACCCAGATGGATGAAGTTCTGGGTTGCATGGAGGTATGATTTCCTAGGTCTAGATGATCTAGAAGAGAAAGAAGCCTTGGAGTAGGATAGTACTTACCATGTGTAGGATGCTGCCCAGGTACACTGCCGTTGAAGTTGATGATGTCAGCGGGAACAGGGAGACAATGCAATCCATAATCTGAGTTAAAGCCCAGGGGCTGATGCTGAGGCCAAAGGGAAGAGTGATGAATTAATAAAATGTGTGGTGGGAAGCAAAATGGAGAAACTTGGAGAAGATTGGCTGAACCCGTCAAAGAATTGGCCATGGTATGGTGAGCAGCCCTGGTCATTGACTCTAGTAATCCTGGCCATTGCCTCCCAAGAGTGGCTATTGCCAGGTGTCTGCAACAACATCCCCAACCAGCTCTGACTGGCATGCAGCAGATTTGCCCGCCCTGAAAAAAACAGACGAGCATACATATGAACAGCTACTTCATTCTTGTAAAGTGCCAGGAGACTGGTTCTAAAGGCATCTGTCACCACAAGTCTGTCTTCCTCCTCAACAAGATTTATCGATTCTTTAGAGCAGCGGTAAGGGCAGGGGCATTCTGAAGTAGCCAATACCCGAGAAAAGAAATTGTCCTTGATAGCAATTTGAAAGCTAACTTCAATCTGTTCCACGGTCAGATCTGTGTAAGATGTGAAAAATGATGGATTTGAAGGAGTTCCACTGCACACACTGTGCATCAAGGCTTAACTGGTTCTACTTGCAGTGCTAGAGAAGACATACCAGATGGTAGGAAGACTCAATTCCATCCCCAGTAAAATGTCACTTGCTCTCCCTTGTGGACAAGCAGTGAACATATGGAAGCCCTACACTGCTGGCTGGTCTGTCCAGCGAATGGTCAGCCTGGAAGTTGGCGGTACAAAAGACAGTCTTGCTATTACCGGTACTGGCCACACCTAAGGCCTGGCAAGAGAGATTTCTCCTTGAAATCTTCAGTATAGTAATGATAAGATGCCGACGGTGTGTCTATCACCAAGATCCCTGTATGAACTATCTGGTTGGACCATTTCAACAAAAAGGCCCCCATGCTGGGAGAGCTGGACTGCCAGTTTGTCGGATGGACTGCCGGTGTCAGCTGGATGGTTGGTGATGTCGGGATGGCTGGTGACTACTGGACAGCTGGTAATGGTACAACAGTATTGAGTAAGATCCAATGGATCTGGCATGAACCCCATGCACCTATACTTACAGGCCTGAAGGCAATGCCACTGACTATTGTATTACAGATGCCACAAATCAGAAACAGTGTACAGTATAAACAAAACATGTGTCATGGTAAACATAAATGACACAAAAAAATACAAACTAAGAAGAAACTAGTAATGTGTTGAAATTACTAAGTCACTAAAACAGTCGCAACTAACAAGGCAGTGAAAGTGTCATATGAGAAACCTATGGCCCTGTTATAAACTCATACACAATGCTAAGTTCATAATTAAACCAGAATTCTATCAAATCAGCATGAAATACAAATAAATTAATCATAATTATCAAGCAGCACTTCAGAATTTCGCTAATAAGAGCTCTGTAACAGATGGAGCAAGGAAATAAAGTCGAAGGTATGCCAAATCGTAATGAAGTCCTGACAAGTGACAAATAACCCAAAAATTAGCAAAATTTTTCAAATAACACATACAACCTATGGTAAATCTGCACAATAACTCCAAAATAAATGTTGGCTGGGCCCACAGGAACATAAAAACAGCTGGATTGTCAGAGGATAAATTGTACGACGTGCAGTCTGTACAGCAGCAAAGCAAAATAAATGGCGACACCTGTGGGAGGTAACTGGCAAGAGTTATTGCCCTTTGTTGATAAAGCCAGGGAAAGATGAATTTTCATCTTTTAATAGGGATGGATTCGTGAGGCAGCAGGCTAATATTCCTAATGTACTGTGATTGGGGAACACGTTCGAAGGAGAAATGGAATTATACCAATATTTGTGCGAGCTGCATGTACAGATAAGTTGCAACCCCTTGATCTAACTAACAACTTTTACAACAAGGAACTGAAATCATGATTTCATGAGTGGTATTGAACAGTGGAGATGTACACTGAGATCTAGTCTCAGCTGACCTGAAAACATCTACCTTTAAGCCAATTCATGCTAAATGGCTTACTGGCACACATGTGAAAGAATCACTTCAAAAAGACGTGACCGAAATGGGCTTTGAGAAAGTGGGACTAATCTGATGATTGTTTATTTCGCAGTTAGTTGATACATGCAAAAATGGAAATAATATGAGCTTTGGGAAATAAAAAGTCCTTACAATCTTTCACATGTTTTCATGTTCAGGAAATTTTGCATTCAAATTAAACTGTAATCTACTAGTTTCAGTGTTCCTCTTTATCCATGTACTTATCCTAACACTTATTTCATATTCTCAGCACTCTCGGTAACTGTGGCATTAAAATAAAAACAAAAAAGATGATGCCTTTCAACTGCATATTATGGAGAGGTGGGGGTAGGAGGTGGTATGAATGTCAGCATGGTTGATATTTCATTGCAACTTTAAATTTATGGTCTAGTTCACCCATAAAAAACACAATTTAACGTGTCTCACAGTATTATGCGAAAAGGCTTTTGGCTGTGGAAATTAAGTGATAGGCTGCAAATAAACAATTTTCTAAAACCCATTCATGAAATGCATTTGCCTTTTGTTGTTTTCATTTACTAATCATTGTTCTGCCATTTGAGCTACCTGTCATCTCCAAAATGCATTAGTCATTTTGTTTGAATTCAATTTTTCACTCCATTTGATTTCGATCTGCATTACATTTAATTCATTCTGCATTCTGTTTTTGTTTCACTGGTAAAATTACCCATTCTGGGTCTGTAGTTAGCATTACTCTATGCATGTGAATACTCACTCTCCTAAGGCTGAGAAGTCATATGCAAGTACAGTGGCATTTGAAGCTCTTTCAAGATTGGTTGTGGTCTGCTTGATTTCAGGGGTTGAATCTTGCTCCTGTTTCTGACTACTGCCAGCTGATCGCAGCTAAAATAGAACATGTCCTCTCATCATATTTTTGTAATCACAAATCATACATCTGTAACTGGCTGTTCCTTCCTAATCTGAGACAGTATAAATCATTACATGCACAGTGTGACCCCAATATAGCATGCTCTATTACAACATGAATTCGGATATAACACGACTGTCGCATGACTCCCCAAATTTCATATACATGTACTTTTCTCATACACATAATTATTTTTTCTTTCTTAGAAGTATGAAAAGTAACATGTAAAAAGTTTATTATCATTTTTGGGGAAGAGATCATGTATGAATTCTAATAAAAGACGATCATGGTGTGGCTCTTGTAATTTCATAGACATGTATTTTTCTCGTACTCGAAAAAAAGTTTTATCTTCTTAAAAGTATGAAAAAATAATGTGTAAAAAAAGTCTATTCAGGGATCACACTGGGCTTTGCCCCCAACATTATTGGACTGTTTATACTTGTATATACAACCCTGGGTTTGGAGTGAAGAAATTTAGAGGCATCTTGAAAGAAAGCCGCGAACTTGATATAACATGCACTGGAATTTATCTCTTGTTAGATACACAAATTCTTTGTTCATATTGACAAACTATCTTAACTGTGCATTGTTATATCATAATCCGCTTATTCTGACATCTGGCCCGAGTACTGTATGCTGTGAGATCTTGGCATCTTTTTTCTATAACAATTCTGGTAGCAGAGATCAACCGGATGAGTCACCATCTCATAATGGATTTTTCGGATGAAACAGTGTTGGATTATCGGCCGCTCGCTAGTAATTAATATATTCATTTTGACTGACCTCTGTATGTGAATGGTAAGTAAAATTCCTCTTCTTTTCACTCATTGAATTAAATCTTTCAGAACAATCATATTTTCGGTAGTAATTCTTGTCAGAAAAGAAAAGAACACCTGTGTATTCATCATCTGTTGGCCTTTTTTTAAAAATATCTGATGCATGTGTGGAAGGCAGCATCACTCTGCCACAAGAAATGTAAAAAAAAAAATAATTAAAAAAAAAACACCTGGAGCTCTACTTTGTTGGCCTATCTATGCTACCAGGCTAGCCACAATCAACCAACTTTTGAAAGAAGGAAAAGTAACTGCTACAATCAACCAAATGATGGTTTATTCCTTTTGTTTTTAAAATGTACCCAGAAAAAAAAGTTTTGTTGAAACTTCAATGGAAACTGATCACCTTTGAAGCACTGATCATTCTGTATAAATACTAAGCAAATGAAAAAAAAAATTCAGTCTCAATTAATGTCAATCAACAACATCAAGATGGCCATTGTGGCAGTGGATGTCTGAGAGTATGTCTGATGGACATCATTTTCATTTAGGTCCAATTAAATTTTCTTTTTAAAGAAAACCCATGCTGCTATGACCATCTGTTCAGAATGAGTAATAAAAACAAAATTTTCAAGATGGATGATATGCTGAAGCTGCTTCAGGGTTTATGCTGTACAATTAATTAATCGCAGTTCATTAAATAAACGTTAAATAAATGACAGTATGTATTTATTTTTGTACTGACTGACACTGAGTCAGTAATATGGAAGGTTGATGTAAATTGTTGTAACCAACTACTATAGCTTCATTTATTTTCATAAGTCTCAATTTTTATGGTTTTGGAGAAAAAAAATTGTGGGTAATTAAATTTGTAGTTTTGCCTGACAAAGTTTGCTTATTTGTGGGTATTTCATTTCATGGATAACCTTCAACAACTACTTCAAAGAATACAAAAGAACAAACTATGAGGACACAGAATGACAGATGCTACAATGGTTAAAACTGTACTACCACCCATTTCAGCACAAATCAAGCTCAGTTCAAGATAAGTCACTTATACTCAAAATCAAAGAGAGATAACTCAGCCAACATCAAAGGGAGTCAACTCAGCCAACAACACTAAGCTATTAATTGGCTATTAAAGTATCATCCCTTCCTTAAGACTCTGTCCATAAAGTTGCACTATCAATTACTTTCTGACGACCATATGGCGTTAACATAGTGGCTTAAAAGTGATAAAATTCAACTGAGATCTCCATTGTTTTGGATATCGTCATCACTTCAAATGTGATCCAAATACAAGATCATATGCCCCATGTTCAGTGCAATTAGTAATCGGTGTCAACATTTGATATTCAGGCCCATCAAAGTTTGAAAATGTTAACTAAATTGAAAAACAGAACAATGGAATCACCCAGTTGTTTGAGCCTGCCTCATGTACAAACCGACTTCAACCCCCAGATTTTACTTTAAACATTGCCAATGAAGCCGACTGATGCTGAATTGGTAATTGTGGCTCACACAAAAAAATGTGTCAATGATCAGACCTGATTATCCAGTGCTTTGAGAATATTGGGCTTGTTTGTAGGTGAAAATAAAGCAGGCATGTGTAAAAGCTAATCTTTTTAATCAGATAATAGAAATAAAGTTGATTCATCAAACAGCTTTGTTCATTTCATGGAGTAAAACACTGTAAAAAAAAAAAGGGAGCGGGGCTTCTTAATAATATGTGGCCAATTTTGGGGTTTGGTCTTTAAATTCATGGTTCAGGGCAACAATGCAAATCAAATCCACAAAAAGAGGTGTCCCATGCAAATTAGTGATACTGCAGTATATCACAAATGGAGACAACTGTGAGGACATAACTTGTTATTATGACAAGAGTGTATCATCACAACATCTGCAATATTTCACAAACAGAATGAGAATTTATTCATCATATATTAGTCATAGAATACTTCATGAAAGTTTATAGATAAATGCTCACAATGTCAGAGAAGGCCTGTGACCCATGCTACTAGTGCAATCAAGTGGCCAGTGAGAAGTGTTCATGCAGCCTTGGGTGTAGAATAAGGTGCAAGTACAGACTACCAGTCATACTTAGACCAAACTTTAATTTAAAAAATGGGTTTAGTTCATGTCATCTCTCTTTGACGCAAACTAATTGTTCAAACACATACTTTTGTCAATAAATTCAAGTGACTGAATTTTTACGACTCTGGAAATACTGGCATTTACCCTAAGTCTGGATGCTGGAAAAAAATGCTCTGGCAACATCTGCCACTTACATCAAATTCCATCTGCCATTTACATCGTATCCCTCTGCTTCATGTGATGGTAGATCAGCATTATTTATATGAATTTGTAAGGCCCTCAAGCTATGATGCTTTCTTTCAAATTTGGTCAAATTACTTTTTGTGATTTTTCTTAAGTTATTTTAGTGACAGTGGCCATATTTCATGGCACCATGGCATCATTTGTATAATTATTAAAGCCTTATGTGTTAGGATGCTTTCTGTCCAATCTTCTCAAACTTTGTTTAGTGGTTTCTAAAAAAAAGCTAATTAAAAGGATTTTCAATTTGTAGTAATGTTGTCCATATTTGGCACTCAAGGACTTGAGGTCCAGTAAAATAACTTCAGTTCCTAACTGCATCCCTGTATGTACCTTAATAGGCCAAATTAGAACACACAAACATACAGTGCGACTTAACCTAAATAAACTAGTTGATCTCTAGCTTGAATGGTCAGTTCTGTTTAATTATAAGTCACTGTTCTTTCACATGCTTTATGCTGAGGGTGAGTATGAACTATTTTTTTGAAGTGTGCATCAGAACAGTATACTAGTTGGGTTTGGCTAAGACAGCTTCAAGGGTTTTGCCACAAAGACACTTCTGAGATCAAACATCTAGTTTTTGTCTATCCTGTTAAGTTTTAATTAGGATATTTATTGTAGTTAACACTGCCTTATTAAAAAATGTATGGCATTCAGGGTTCAACACCATTTTTCAGCACATGATAGGCTATACATGGTGGCCACGATATTTGGTCGAGGAAGAACCAGAGAAGACCCCGGGAAGAACCATTGACCCACAGGAAGCTACTGACAAGATTTCCCACATACCCATGTTGGTGAAGCCGAGAATCAAACTTACACATATTGAGGTGAGATGTGTGAGTAAACTGTAAAAGCCTTAGAACACTTGGTCTCCCAGAACACCTCCATACTAGAAAAGCATACAGTCTATAGATGCAGATTACCTCAAATTTTAATGCTATTTACATGCAAAAGTAGTACTAATAATTTTATTTTCTGCACATTTATATCAGCAAATCGTATAAAGAGATTTCTCCAACAAAGTACTGTATGTCTTAGTATGGGAAATAACACCTGTGAATAAAATTATCAAAAATTAATAATTTGTAAAGAATGGTTTCAACCAGCAAGTTCTTACATTCAGTGTGTTAAAACATACATATTTTAATATGCATACAGCCACTAAAATGTGTGTGTGAGTACATGACCATCTAGAATTCATACTGCTCTGCTTACCCACTTATCTTTCATAAATGATTAATTAGCAAATTAAAACAAAATTGCTGTTAATAATATATTATATTCCAGCTCCAAGCTTAATACATCTCTGTGCTGTAGATAACTGAAATTTCAGTGACCTTGACTTTTGATCTTTTTACCCCCATCTCAAAATGCTTCCTCTTTACCCTAAGCACAAGCCATCCATAAAGTTTGGTCCTGATCTGCAATGCAAAACTAATGTTTTCTGAGCAGAAAACACTTTTATTCTTTATTCTTTAATAGGGATTCTTCCTTACCCCAAAAGCAAGACAAACACATACAGATATGAAAATGATAAATTAAAAAAATTCCATGAAGTGTCTGTAAATTCTCCTGATGCTTCATATCACCCTTTCAGAAAATTCTTCAATACTGATCAGTTTAAACTGAGAGCTATTTTCAATCATTAGTCAATAGTAAAATCCCTGAAATCAGAGAATCTTCTGAAGAGTCTCAAGCCTCCCCAAAGACTGGTAATTGTATCTGATAGTGAACCTAAGTTACTGTGCAGAAACCATTTTCTTCTTTCTGTCACACTGACCTTCACCTTTGACCCCAATTTCAACAGGATTCTCCCTTACTCTAGGTGCAAGCTATTCACACAGTTTGGTAACTGTATATGACGAAGAACTCCAGCTATTGTATGGAACCCGTTTTTCTTCTTTCAGTCACAGTGACCTTGACCTTCTGATCCCAAAGTTGATTTCAGTTTGAAATTGAGAGGGTTCTTCCTTACCTCAAGTGCAAGCTATCCACAAAATTTATTAACTGTAGATGGTGGACAACTCAAGTTATTTTTTTTAAATTAAATTGGCAACAAACAGGCAGACAGATGGAAGGACAATATTGTAACATTTAGCATTCTGGCTTATGGTGGGCATAAAAAAACAAGTTTACTGGATGGGATTAGCAAAGTTGGGTTCACTCCAGCTTGAGGTTGTGACTCTTAGTAAATAGCAAGGGACTTCAAGATTTCTGGGAGTTGAGTTGTGGACTCCTAATCCAATATGTTGGCAGCCATGTTTGATAGTAAACTGGCATTATTTGTACAAATTTGTAAGGCCTTCATGCCAAACTATTTTCAGAGAAATTTTGTCAAATTAAGCTAAACCATTTCTGCTATGTCATTTAACAGCTTCTGCATTTCTAACAATATTGGCCTATTTAATGGTCCAGATTTTGGAATGTATTTTTAGTAATGGTGGCAGATTAGCAAAATTTTAAAAAATTCGAAGTATTTTATCATGCTTTTAACAATATATTGGTCAAATATCAAAGCCCTCTGGGTCATAATGCTTTTATTAAAATATTGGTCAAAGCCTTTAATAAAATATTGGTCAAAGCCTTGCATAAAATATTGGCCAAAGCCTTTAATAAAATATTGGTCAAAGCCTTTCATAAATTATTGGTCAAAGCCTTTAATAAAATATTGGTCAAATTCTGATGAGATTATGAGAGGTAACATTTCAAAGAAGTTGCAAATAATAATTATGAATGAAGTGGATGACACAGGGCAAGTGAAAGACCATACCATAAACTCACTTTATGTTACAGCCACATGAGCTAAAAATTGTGATAGTACCTGTTGAAATGAAATTAGTAAAAACCAAACCTGTTTTTTGAGAAGTTCATTTTCCTCTTGCAGCATTTTCTGCCTCCTGTGGTCATGTTCAAAATTGAGCAAGGCTGGCTCTGGTGGATATGGTCAAGGATTGCCTATCATTACATAACATTCACATCACAACATCACGCCATTAGTAAAGCATATCACACTGAATATTACACCACATTTACACTGTAACATCATGTCATTAGTAAAGCATATCACACTGATATTGCATAATATTCACACTGTAACATCATGTCATGAGTAAAGCATATTACACTGTGATATTCTTGAAAAAAATTTTTGAATTTATTTATTTTTCATAGTCATCAATTTTCATGGTTTTGCAAAAACTAATATTTTTATTGTGATTAAATTCCAAGTGGGTCCCATTTTGGGCTTCTGAATTAACAGACTTTCAATACTAAGCAATATCATACTGCAACACTATTTATCCGTTGACATAATTTAAAACTCAAGTTCATTACCCATAAATGAAATTAAACTACTTGTGAAATGCAATAACTAACTTGCTGGAAACAGCTTGTGGTCTATTATATTTTTCAATGTGTTTCAAAAACTTTCATAGTAATTTCTTATCATAACGATAAAATGCCTGGAAACTCCCAATTAAACATAAACACTAATTCCTATCATAAGGAGGGATGTTAGATGGTGTATCATAACAATTTCTTCCAATATGATCAACATTGCTACTAGACAGATCCTGGTCAGACAAAATAATTTATATTATCAGATAATGAACACAATCTGTGTTGTGCTTAGGTGTGTAGAAGTGTCTAAATAACAGGTTATCTCCCTTTGTCTGGATATCCCTGAGGTATTCCTCTAAACTCTCTAGAATTCCCATTTACCTATGTATTGTTTCCTCCAAGCAAAACAGTTAAGCAAGGAAACTGTGTTACTAGTGGTAAAATGACTTCTCAAATCGGAAACCTATCTGAGGTTACTGTATATACCTGCTTATAAGTTGAGTCAAACTGCAAACAACAAAGATGCTGATCTTCCATAGCATAATGCACCTGCAAATCAGGGTCTGTATTTTTTGCCCTACTGATTACTCTTCACAAATTGCACAGACCCAGATCTGCAAGTGAATTATGTGACTGCAGATCTGGGTCTGTGCAGTTTGCAATTGGACTAAACTTATAAACAAGCATATGAAGTAGTATATGAGATTTCAGTGTGAGCAAACTCCAACCAGTTGCACCTGTGTCAGATGGCCTAAAGCTACTGCATAGGTTGCTTAGGAGTATATAAACACCTGTGTCAGATAGCCTCAAGCTACTGCATTGGTTGCTTAGGAGCATATAAACACTCGTGTCAGATGGCCTCAAGCTACTGCATAGGTTGCTTAGGAGTATATAAACACCTGTGTCAGATGGCCTAAAGCTACTGCATAGGTTGCTTAGGAGTATATAAACACCAAAATCAACAAATCACAAAAGTATATTGAACCATTACATTAGCACTCAATTATTTACCTTTTATGAGTTACAATGCTAAATGACAAGTCAGGGACCTGGAATGATCAGACTACCACTTCAGCAGATGTAACAAAATTGAACTACCTTCCTTCAGGCATCTTTATAATTTCTCACTAAAGCATGAATCAATTATAAGTAGTTTGACTCCAACATCCATAAAATGTTATGATTTTTTTCTTACTGATTTTGTTGGCATTATTACAAACTTTGTGAAAAATAAACTTTGTTCTAGAGATTTATCAAGATTGAGAGGCTGAACTCACTGTAGCAAAGCCTGATGTTTCTCCCCCTATAGCTTAGTCACAGCTTACAATCTGCTCTTATTTCTTTTGAAAAAAGTCCCAGTGTTATGATTCCGAAATTAAAAACTCAGTGTTTAATAATAAGTTTCTATCATGAGACAAAAATTAAATGTCTAATACTAACTTTCTATCATGAGAGGACTGCTCCAGTGGCCTAAGCGGTTACAGCGTCCACCTCAGATGTGGGACGTCATGGGTTTGAACCCCAGGCCGAGTCATTTCAAAGACTTATAAAAATGGTACATGCAGCTGCCTCGCTTGGCGCTCAGCATTAAGAGGTTTGTGTTAGGACAATGTGACTGGGTCGGACATGATGCCACATGTCAGTGGCATGATGCCCCAGTGCTAGACATCACTATAAACTGCCACACTGCAGACATTATAGTGATAAGGCTGAAACTTTTTTAAAGCTACATTAAAACACCAAATCATACACACATTGACATGAGAGGAAAACTAAATGTCTAATACCAACTTTTTTATCATGAGAAGGAAACTAAATATCTAACACTAACCTTCTTATCATGAGAGGAAAACTAAATGTCTAACACCAACTTTTTTATCATGAGAGGAAAACTCAATATCAAACACAAATACTAACCTTCTTATCATGAGAGGAAAACTAAATGTCTAACACCAACATTTTTATCATGATAGGAAAACTAAATGTCTAACACTAACCTTTTTATCATGAGATGAAAACTAGATATCTAACACCAACCTTCTTATCATGAGAGGGAAACTAAATGTCTAACACCAACTTTTTTAATCATGAGAGGGAAACTAAATATCTAACACTAACCTTATCGTGAGAGGAAAACTAAATGTCTAACACCAACTTTTTTAATCATGAGAGGGAAACTAAATATCTAACACTAACCTTCTTATCATGAGAGGAAAACTAAATGTCTAACACTAACCTTCTTATCATGAGAGGAAAACTAAATGTCTAACACCAACGTTTTTATCATGAGAGGGAAACTAAACATCTAACACTAACCTTCTTATCATGAGAGGAAAACTAAATGTCATAACACCAATTTTTTATCATGAGAGGGAAACTAAATGTCTAACACTAAACTTCTTATCATGAGAAGGAAACTAAATGTCTAACACCAACTTTTTTATCATGAGAGGAAAACTAAATATCAAACACCAACCTTCTTATGAGAGGAAAACTAAATGTCTAACACCAGCTTTTTTATCATCAGAGGAAAACTAAATGTCTAACACTAACCTTCTTATCATGAGAGGAAAACTAAATGTCTAACACCAACTTTTTATCATGAGAGGAAAACTAAATGTCTAACACCAACATTTTTATAATGAAAGGGAAACTATAAGTCTAACACTAACCTTCTTATCATGAGAGGGAAACTAAATGTCTAACACTAACCTTCTTATCATGAGAGGGAAACTAAATGTCTAACACCAATATTTTTATCATGAGAAGAAAACTAAATGTCTAACACCAACTTTTTATCATGAGAGGGAAATTAAATGTCTAACACTAACCTTCTTATCATGAGGGGCAAATTAAATGTATAACATTTTCTTATCATGAGAGGAACAGCTCCTTATGCAGAGTTTAACAGCTACAAACACTGTCATCATCTAAAGTGATGTACATGCTTGTGACAAAAAATGTAAGAAACAAAAATTTGTATGAATTTCATATATGAAATTTCTTAATATAAAAATAAGTACAAAGCTCTGCAAAAAGGATATGCATGGCCTGAAGAACTACACTGAGAAAATTATGCAGAGACAAAAGGAATGTGTCCTGCCACTGGCGGGAAAAGTACATGGAAAAGTGACTGTTCTCTTCACGGTTGTGCACAAATGGAAAAGCTGAAAGTAAAGTGGTACAAGTTATTCTTTTTTGTTAAATGAAAAACTTTCTTGACAGAGTACTTAATTATTTCAAGCATGTAAGAAAATAACTTTAAAAGAAAAGAGTTCTTTGCAAATTTTGCTGCCTTTAAAAACTACTGATGCACAAGAAACCAAGAAGCTCCAGAAGTGCCCAAGATCACTCACATGACAGTAACATCTGCCTAATACATGTGCAGTTCATCAAGAAATATGGGTCATTAATATATTTTATGCTGAAATTTTGTCCAATCTGTTGACTGCATTTTTTAAGGAAACAAATGTTTCAAGTTTTCTTCATTTCATTGTATCTTCATCCATACTTCATAGCAACATCATGTCTCCAATACTGAAAGGCCTTTAATGACCAGATGCTTTCTGTCAAAGTAGGTCAAATTCTGTTCTGCTGTTTATGAGATAAAGTTGTTCAATGTTCAAATGTTTTCCTGTTTTTTTATTAATGTGACCATATTTGATGGTGAATGAGATAAAGTTGTTCAAATGTTTTCCTGTTTTTTTATTAATGTGACCATATTTGATGGTGAATTGGTCTAATCTGTCTGAACTTTAAAGCCCTTCATGTCACAGTGCTCTCTCTCATATTTGGTCAAATTCTGTTCAGTGCTTTTTGTGAAAAAGTTTTTTTTAAACACATATGCTATTTTTCGTAATGGTGGCATGCTATTTTTAGTAATGGCAGCCATATTTAATAGCAGATAGGCATCATTTTCACAAATCTGAATGATTTTCAATCCAGGATATTTTTTGTCAAATCTGGTTTAATTTGGGAGGTCATTTCCAAGATTTATTTATTTTTTATTTTTAGTAATGGTGCCATATTTTGCCCTTTAAGTGAGTTGCATATCAGGCCACTGCACACAAAAAAAATGTTATCTAATCTGCCTGAAAGAAGCTTTGGGTCTGCTAATGATGCATTTTTATTCTGAAGTTCCTGAAAGACAATGGTAAAGTGATTTTTCAACATTCCCATCTTCAGGTGATAATATTTACCAAGCTTCATGGCAATCTATCAAATCTGTGGTATTAGTTGTGCTAATGAGATTCTGTCATTCACTACATTAAGTTACATGAGATTCTGTCATACACTAGATTAAGTTACATGAGATTCTGTCACACACTACATTAAGTTACATGAGATTCTGTCATACACTACATGAAATTACATGAAATTCTGTCACACGCTACTTTAAGTTACATGAGATTCTGTCATACACTACATTAAGTTACATTACAAAAAAGGGCAATAACTCCTAAAAAGAACTGCAAAAACAAAGTGATTTGTCAACAAGTGCATATTCAGCAGACAGCCATAATATTTAGTTTCATGACAATCCATCAGAAACTGTGGTAATAGTTCCACTAAGGAGACTATGAGCAGGATGGAATCAAATGGATAGACAGATGTTTATATACCCCTGCCTCACCATTAGCAAAGAAATCTGACATACCAAACCACTCTTTAAACTCAGATTGAGTCTGAAGCGTCTCAGTCATCTTTTCAAAAAACTCAATAATTTTATCTTGTTTATTGCTTTGTGCTGCATAGACAAGGTAGAACTTCAGCAGGCCAACTTCAAGCTTCCGAATGCTGCTACAAAATCTCTGCTCTAGACGTGAAAAGAGACGATGATTCAGGAAATTCCAGTAATCTCTCAAATTTGCAAGATCATATGAGCCAATATAATACTGAATCTGCTCTGTCATTTTGTCAACCTGAAATGTGAAAACAAATTTAATATAAATTTTTTTTTTACTATCAGTCAATACAACAGAATATAGGTAATTTAATCTGACACTTGAAATCTTGATAGTTTTATTGCATCAATATTCTTTCGAGGTATGTTACTAAGACAAATTAACTGAACAAGTTTAGCTATAGTTACAATCATGAACACTGCATATATATATATATATATATATATATATATATATATATATATATATATATATATAGTTTCTGTGAAATTAGAGGACTGAAGGAATATCCTATTATCTGCAATCAAATATACAAGACCCCCTTTCTGATGAGTGCAGGTATTATTTTGCCAGAAAGTAAAATACTTGAACATTTAGCACAATCTAACATACAACACTAACAACACTAAGTTTAACCTTGAGTGAGGGCTGACATAAAACCAAAAAGATTTACACATCATTGCTCTACTACAAGAAAAATGATGGAATTAGATAATCAACAAGTATTTGCCCTCCAAAAAGTTCAAGGGAGCTGCTATATTTTAATCACTGTTTGCTCAGCAAAGAAAGTAACATTTTACAGATTTCAGTGACAGGGGGCAGAAAAGGTTGAGTAACCTATTTAAGGTAGGACAAATCATATAACTGTTGGTAGCACTGGGATTTTGCTTTAGCGAGACTACATTTTGCTGTCAAGAGGAGAGAGTGACATACTTGTTAGGTATTAGAGATCAGAGACTAATTTACAAGCCCAGGCTAGACAGGCCACTATAATTGTGAGTCTACAAGCCCAGGCTAGACAGGCCACTATAATTGTGAGTCTACAAGCCCAGGCTAGACAGGCCACTATAATTGTGAGTCTCTTCCCTTACATTTCTTGAAAATACATATAAACCGACTGATTTAAATCTTACATGCAGAATGTCTCTAAAGAAACAAGCTGAATAAAACTTTTTCAAACATTTCGCAATGCATCCAAAATCGGCATAAAATGGACATGTAAAGTTTAATTATGTATGAATACACAAAAGCCCTACTAATGTATACAACAAATATGCATGCCTACACATAAGCTCTTCTTGTGTATAAACAAATATGCAAGTCTGCAAAGAAGCCCTCCTGGCATATAAAACTAATATGTATGCCTGCATAGAAGCCCTACTGATACATAAAATAAATATGCATTCGCACAAAGAAGCCCTACAGGCATATAAATAAATATACATACAATAATTCTGCACCAGTCTATGAATGACACATTTTAGCTCAATGTAACCAAAAGCCCCCATATATATACTCTTACAATTAGTATGTAATAGCACTAAGTACTGCACCCCCCAATGTGTGCCACTTCAGCCAAGCAAATGTCCCATATAGATTTCATGTGCATTTACATAAACATGGCTTAAATACCCTCTGCAATTAATATACTCCATACTTTGACACAGAGCAATAAGCTTCATGGATGGTAAAATGATACAAGACGTATCAGAGAAATAAATCAAATTATTCCTTCTACTTTCTCAATGTCACAGATTTCTCCATCTGTAGGACAGTTGTTACGTCAAAGTATTTTAAAGTGATAATTCACTTGGTTGGGGCAAAAACTCAGTCTATCCTTTGTGCAGTCATTAAATTTACTACTGCCATTAAAATAACATATATGTCAATTAAAACATTAATGAATTTGTTCAATTGTCTGCAGAGTTGCAGTGCAATGTCACTGACAGCTGCTTCAACAGAACACATAACATTTTAGAAGGAACTCAATTACTAAGGGGACAAAACTTGCATATTTATCTAGGACCAACTAGACATAAAACAAAGTCTTTTACTGACAACTCCATTTCCATACAACCGTCCATGTAGAACAACTAGCAGTAACAACATTTTTAAGATGGCCACTGATTAGTAACATTTTCATTTAGGACCAAACAGACATCATAATAAGTCTTTCAGTGACAACTCCATGTAGATATGACCATTTATTCAGAAGCATTAGCAATAACAACGTTTTCAAAATGGGTGTTGTAGCAACCATGCTGGACATCAGACCAGCAACATTTTCATTTGGGACCAATTAGACATCATATTTTTTTGTCAAAACCTCACATCAATAAAACTTTCTGTTCCGGAAGATTTTCAAGATAACTGCTGCGGCAGCCACATTTCGATTTGTCCATCCATTCAGGGGAAGTAGCAATAACAAAGTGGACCCCGAGTGGCTGAGTGGTCTAAAGCATTCACCATTATGGATCATTGCCATCTCACCTGTCTGCGTGGGTTCGAGTCTCGGGTTCAGCCTATGTGGATATGTGAGAAAGCATGCCAGCAGCTTCTCATGGGTCGGTGGTACTTTTCACAGGTACTTCCTCCACCATTTATTCTGGCGACCATGTATAGCGCCTATCTTGTGCTGAAAAATAGCGTTAAACCCTACAACAACAACAAGCAATAACAAGATTTTCGAGATGGCTACTGTTGCTGCCATTGTGGATGTACAACAAGCAACACCATTTTCATTTAGGACCACCTGGACATGGGATGTTTCAAGTTTCATGGCAATCTTCCAAGTAGTTTATGAGGAGTAGCAGTAACAAACTTGTGCTAACAGACAACAGACAATCCCATAGTTTCTTCTGGTCTATGACTAGTAGAGCTAAAGATAATTTATTTTCCTACCTTTAATGGTGGCGCTCTACAGTTTCCTATTTTGCATAGGGTTAGAATCTTAAAGAAAAAGAATTTCCCTGGGTTTCCTCATTGGTTATACTGGCTATTTTAAAAAGACCTTGTATTATCTTAGGTATTGTTCAACAAACCTTTAATTCCCTTTATTTTGGTGTATGATTGATGGGTGTAATATGGGTTAGAGAGTATACAGATTGGCCTTACTCCAGATGTGCACCTTTCAAAAAAGTGCTAGCTCCACTTTGTCATTTTCACTTCCTGAACTTCAGATGTAAATTGTAAGAAAAGGAGCCAATAACTATTTTTTACATTTTATATATTTGGTAATTCATTCCTTGCACTTTCAGAAGCTGGTATTGTCTAGTCTGGGAAAATTCATTTTCCCTATTTTAATAGCTGCTAAGGATAGTGTACTTTAGACAAATTCAGGCTGATTTTTGGAGCACAAGGGAGCAGTCATTTTAGTTAGAAGTGTGCTAAGATCATTTACAATTACCAAAAGTACAATATCCAAAGAAATGTCAGCCACATTACATCAAAACAGCATAGAGGTATGCCAACATTCTCTCAAATGTGCATGTTTTAAATGCAAATGACTTCACCTTACATATGTCACTCTCTCAAAAGTACATAATAACTGGTGAGTGCCCCCAATATAATTTTTAAAACTGCATATGAGAAACTTCAATGATATCGCTTTTTCATATCTGGTCTGGTGACCTGTGTTATTACCATAATCACTAATTGTATCAGCCAATCAGATTAAGTCTTATACCTTCACATTTGGAAGACTGAACAGTATGGCTGAAGAACATCAATATGTACTGAATGATTTGATTCACTTTCAATTTCTGAAAGCTGCATTTCCATTGGCCAATTCACAGGTCACCAGAACATGACCTATAAGCGGTTGCTGTCAGATCTTCATGTAGGATAGTAGAGATCTGATTTTAATCAGACTGCGGAAGCTTGAGCAAGCAGAACCTTGCCATTCTTGTTTAAACATTAATTATTTCACCATCAATTGAATGTTGTAACAATTATTGCTAGAATACAGTCTATAAATGCACAATACAGAACTCCTTCATTATAACTCTGTTCATTAATGTTCTACAAAAATGGGCACGAGTTTATCAACAGATTGCTAAAAGAATTTATTCTTTACTATATCACCACCACATGCTTTGTTGTCTGTAAAGATCTTAATAGGTTTAAATTCTCAGCAATAGGTAGCTTTAATTCAATTTAATTAAAATAAGAATTATTTTTAACTTAACTAAGAAGTAGCCACATTTTTAAAATCATCACAAAAAGTTTCCAGTGTCAACTTTTGCACAACAGATTTGTTACTACTGATGTATCAATTATAAGAGACCAGGATGATCTTGGATCATCTGGATGAAGACTTCTCACTTTGTTACTTTCGAAAGTTTTTGAATTTGTGTTTAAACTATTCCTTGCTGAAATCAGTGTACTGGTATATCAATACTTTCTTATATTTCTTACCGCAATACACAAGATTATCAAAGTTCTCCACCACTCTAAGACGCCAATAAATATTTTTAGCTTAACAGCAAGTTCCCTAGTTATCTTAGTCACTCTTACGATTGTCTTATGAGATGCTTTTAAAATTTTGATCAAGTACAACAGAAGCCAAGCTGACTTTTGGAAAGAAAATAGATCTTGAAGTAATACATGAATCAACCCTTTGCCTGCCATTACAAACAATGGTGCTTTATACACTGATGAACTCTTAAGGTCACATGACAACTGGGTTAAACTGTTGGTTTCAAAAGAAATTCAACAATCCATACAAAAATAATGCAAACTTAAATATATTCTAAAAAAGTTTATGTCTATGGTAAATTTCGATAATTGTTCTATTTTTTATTCTTAAATAATTTTTCTGACAATTTTGAAAGAATACTCCATGTAGCATGATGTATTGTTACTCTGATACATTGTGTTCAATAGGTACTCTCTCAGATTTAAAAAAATGACTCAAGCACAAAAGAAATGCATGAATTTGGTCTTAATTTACAACAGACCAGGGGCCCCGAATGGCCGAGTGGTCGAAAGTGCTCACCATTAAGGATCATTGCCATCTCACCTCTGTCTGCGTGGGTTCGAGTCTCAGGTTCGGCCAATGTGGGTATGTGAGAAAGCTTGCCAGCAGCTTCTTGTGGGTTGGTGGTTCTTTCTGGGGGGTTTTCCCGGGTTCTTCCTCCACCATTAATAGTGGCCACCATATTTAGCCTATCTTGTGCTGAAAAATGGCGTTAAACACTACAACAACAACAGACCATGTAATGAATGTCCTTCTAAACAGTGACTGTCTGTCTCTGAATGAACTCTACCTCATGAAAAATGGGAAGTCACTCATAACTGCCTGCATAACTCATCCCTAATCTGTTGTGGGGACAAGCCGGAAGACTCTGAACATCCATTTTGTATCTATGCAACCATTGCGCTGATTTCAAACATGTTTTAATTTGTGACCTCATAATGTTTACCCATACATCAAGCTTGACCTAAACAGGGACAAGTCAAACAAAAGACAACTACATAGCAACAATGATGAACCTTAAATTAATATTAAGGGAAATAAAATGAATCTCAATGCTGAACATTCAAAAGAATGAGACAAAAGTCCTTTTCAAGAACATTCAGACAACAATCTGTATTTAAATAAAAAAGTTATTCCTCTTTTATAAGAAGAATACCAAAGGAAATCAATCTTATTGAAAAAAATGTAGATGGAATTCCTTATAAAAATGGATCTGGCCTTCTGCAAGAACAAGATATGTATGGTCTAACTCATCACCATGGGTTACCTCCCACTAGTATAAACAACTGCCACAGCTGTGTAATTTTGATAAATAGCCACTTGAAATTTACACTTTTCGACAGTATTTACTGTAATAATGTGGTTTACATACAGAATGTGAAGATTTTGCATCAAGTTAGAAGAAAATGCCATGATTACATTGCATTTGGCAACAGAGCACTAAACATATTAGTCTGATAAGTCAAACCCCCAGATCTTTGTTGATACTGATAGATGATACTTCAGTCTGATGCCACCTGTTTATTAAAATGTCTAATTTTGCTGCATGCACATCTTTTCAGAACACACCTGTGTACAGTTTAGACACTTACTGCTATTTGGTACAGCCATATCTAGCGTAACGTTCAAAACAGCCACAGGACTGAGGATTGTGCTATTCCACATGGATTTTCAAGTTGCCAAACACAAGATTTTATCTGGAAATAATATGAACATATTGCCAAATGAACCTTTCTGCTGATCGTAGCTCAACTGCCTTGAGAAATACCAGTATGTGTATAAAATGTACATCAATATGTGCAGACAGAAGTGTCTGCATTCTTTCACAGGTTTTAATGAGTTGGCAGTATCAGCCCCTAAACTGCCAGTCAATATCATTATAGGTGTGGGGTTAATTTATCAGCCTAAAGACATAAGAAACCCAGCACAACACACCACAGTACAAAAAAGATGACCCAATATAATGTGTCTGAGCCACACATAGTCTGGTTTGTTCTTGGGATTTCAAAATACACCAGAAGATGTTTGATGGCAGAACCCAGTCAATGTTCTCATGGAAATAGTAGACTAATACTTAGATAACCTGGGACTCAAACATTGTTTTGGCAGTGATATAATCTTAAAGAGTCCGAGCTGTGAGGAAAAAGCTTGGAGAAAATGTAGAGTGGTGTATTTGATTCCAAACTGTTTGGATTTGAGTTTGTCAGGTTCGGCAACAATAAAAAAAATGTTTGTTCCTATTGCACTGATTTTAAAATTAGGGTAGGTAGGTAGTTCTTTTTGTTTTGTTTTTTATAATTATTATATAATAATGATTAATATTTATAACATTCTAAAAGTTTCAAGTACTGGGCTAAACCTGCTCAGTTAAATGCACAAATCAATTTTGTGAATTTTTTTATATATAATTGTTTTTAAAAAATTTACCCTGGGGAAAAAAGTACTAGGGTAGCAAGTGAAAGACAGGAATGAATGTCCAACTGGAAACATGCATTTTTTTGTTGTCCTTAATGCCATTTTTTAGTTTATGACAGGCTATACATGGCAGCCATTATATTTGGTAGAAGAACCTGTGAAGAACCCAGAAAGAACCACATACCCACAGGACGCTAGTGACAAGTTTTCTCACCTATTAATATTGGTCAAGCCTAGACTTAAACTCAAGCAGACACAGGTGAGGAAACTGTCTTGAAATGCACCAGTCAAAAATTAACAAGACTCAACAAACTGACAATCTTACACTTATCCTTTCCAATTTCAACTTCTGTCCCTAACTCTGACATTACAGCAGTCACATGAACACTACTAAACAAGGTAAAATACACGAGTGTACTCTGAGATTTGTGTATGATGATTATACAAGTAGTGATCACAAACACAAAGGCAAAAATGCCAAACATAAACACCCTGTTGTCATCATACTCAACCCATAGCCAGGTCTCTTTTTTTCAATGATCCTGGATAGTGTGAATACATTTTATCAAATTTTCATCTTTTTCAGACCTAGGATATTTGAAACTGTACACTGCAACGCATCTCATAGCAGAAGAATTCCCCGTGGTCGATTATTGAGGATTTTTAACGTAGCTTTAAAAAAATTTCAGTCATATCGCTACGATGTCTGCAGTGTGGCAGTTTATAGTGATGTCTAGCACTGGGGCATTATGCTGCAGACACGAAGCATCATGTCCCACCCAGTCACTTTATCCTGACACCAGGCCGACCAGTCCTAACACTAACCTCTTAATGCTGAGCACCAAGTGAAGCAGCTGTAAGTACCATTTTTAGAAGTCTTTGGTATGACTCGTCCGGGGATCAAACCCACAACCTCCCGCATCCAAGGTGGACGCTCTAACCACTAGGTCACTGGAGCAGTCGTCAATCCCCAGCCAAGTCATACCAAAGTCTTATAAAACTGGTACAAGCAACTGCCTTGCTTGGTGCTCAGTATTAAGAGCTTAGTGTTAGGATTGGTCGACCTGGTGTCAGGTTAAATGTAACTGGGTGGGACATGATGCTACAATTCTGTGGTGATGCCCCACTGTTAGAATTAATGTAAACTGGCACACTGCAGACATACTAGTGTCATGACTACATTTGTTAAAGCTACTTTAAAAATCAAAATCACACACACACACACACACACACACACACACCTAAATATTATGTTCTCTTTTAGTTACTGCCTTTTTTAAATGCTTTCATTGCTTATAGTTATGGGCAACATATTTTATAAGTTTGCATATTTTGTCCCTCTGCATCTATATTGTTATGTCTTGCAAATTACACTGAATTTAATGTCATGTCGGTGAAAAGCTCAAAATAGCATTGGTTGAAATTTGTTTTATACCACGACTATAAACAAATCTTCTCTTATCTACATTTCCGATTCAATGCCTTCTACATGCAAGACGTACTAAGAGTTAATTGATAGTAAAAAGTACACAAGTGAGAGCGCAATTAAAACAATAAGCATTCATTGCACAATGTATGCTTTAAGGCTTTACACAATGTATGCCTTGCAGGAATATCTTGACGCTGCCCTGGGCACCGGTTACCCAGTCACGATTCTCACAAAAATTATATTCTACTAAACACATTTTGGTGATCTCCTAAATCTTTTACTGCTTACTCTAAAACTCTTTTCTCTTTCATTCTTGAGCTCGTTTTCAAGGACTTTTAGAGTTGACGAAAGACCCCTAAAAGCTAAATAATCTTTGATCATATCGTCTACGCGAGAAGTGGCAGCCGCCATTTTTAGGTCTACACTAAATACAATACTGTGATAAGAATATTCCTCAACACAGAAAATAATGCTGGCTCTTTGGGACCTCGTCAGACTGGGCCCAAATTACAGGTTGATTCGGCCCAAATTACAGGCTGATTCGGCCCAAATTACAGGCTGATTCGGCAGGCTGATTCGGCCCAAATTACAGGCTGATTCTGACCAATGTGAATTTGTGAAATATTAAAAGAAAAACAATGGAATACACATACCTGATTTATTTTAGCAGTTATTACTGTTGAATTCACATGCATATTAATATAATGTAAAAAGGTTGATATTCAGCTCTTAAATTCAAATCAGATAGTCATTAGCACATTTGTAGCCAAAATCTGAACAAAAAAGATATGAGCTATCGCATTTACATTTTTTACCAAAATACTTTTGCAATGTTTCAATAAAGAAAATATAAAGTTAACTTTTCATAAATCAGGCCAGTATCAACACTATCAGACAATAATGCATATTTACTGACCCAATGTACTTATTGATTTCTAAAGCAAATCGTGTTCTCATTAAAGTTACAACTACAAAAAAAAAAATCTATGAAGAGTTATTGTTAAGAAAAACGATAGGATAACGTACTTCACCGATATCATTAAATTGATATCTATTGCTATCGTTGAATTGTTGTCTTCAGAGTAAAATTTCAAACCAGTAAACCAACTTATTTTTATTTTAGTCTTTGAAACAATAAAAAATTTCTAATTTTAAGCACATATTAAATCCATTCAATATTGATTTCCGAATATATATTTTTGTACATTAAAACGTACATAATATTACATATATAATATGATAACACTACCATGTAACCAAAGATTGAAAAGTTATTCAAGTCGCATTACATGTTGTGTGTTTTATAATGAAGTAAAAACTCAGTAAATTGGAAAATGACATTAAAAATGTTTAATTATACGGCATTGGTCAAACGATATTAGCTAATTCATGACTAGATGATCCCACTACTGGTGCTTGCAGTTAAATTAATTTAGGACGAAATGATAAAACAAAGTAATTAACAAACGGTGATAATTTAAGTTAAGATGGTATCCGAGGGTAAAATCAAGAAATGCCAACGTAAACAGACAAGGAAGTGTCAAACATGGCTGATGGTACTGTGGAAATCTTACGATGAGAATCGAAACTCCACCAATCAGCTACTGAAGTTACGTACCAGCATTTATGGACCATATTACTTTTTCAATTGCTATGTTGTGTAAATAAATTATTTTAAACAACGATATGCTATTATTATCTTTGCAGTAGTCAATTTCAATAAAAATACGCATACAGTTAAATAATACATTATACGTTTTAGCTAATGAAAATCGCTTACGGTACACATTGATTTGTCACAAGATTTATATAGTATAAACAAATATTCGACATAATTTATTTTTTAAAATACACTAACATTCTCAGACCATTATATATCGACCAAAACAAAGTGACCAAAACATTAGCATACTAATCTCTCTCTCTCTCTCTCTCTCTCTCTCTCTCTCTCTCTCTCTCTCTATATATATATATATATATATATATATATATATATATATATATACATATATTGATGCGACCCTGTAGTTAAATTACATGTGTGTTAAAATTTGAATTCTTTCTAATTCTTTCTATTTCATTTTTATATCATTAAATATAATTATTATTATGATGATGATTATGTTTGCAGGATCTGAGATTTTGTTAGAAACATCGTGTTTATTTAGAACGTAAATGTGACTCGCGTAAGCACGATTTTTGCATTACGGTTTTGTCATATTAAGTAAACAGTCGGAAATAGCTATGTAAATGATTGGTTGTGACCACGGTCATTACTAATAATACTTGTTGACATTCTGTACTACGTTGGCGATATTTCGAAATCTCCACGATTTCTTCATGCGTATACATGAAATGACGTATGAGTTTGCTTTAAAATACTCAGGTACCTGCGAACTAGTCTAGAGTCATATTGGAGAGTCATATTTTAACATCTCAGAGAGTCACATCATAACATCTTATAGAGTTTCTAAATACCTTAAGAAGAAGGTATTCTTTTGTGCTGGAAAGAGTTGTTCGTTCGTACGTATGAAGAATAACATGTGTTTTGTTATTGAGGATAGTTATACTTCGTTTACCTTTTAAATAATTATTTTCCCTGGAGAACTACACAACTGGCTTTGGACAAATACATTTGCTGAAATTAATTCTAAATTGGAACTGAACAATACAATTTGTGATATACAGTGAAAATTCTGGACACTTGTGTAAAACCTTCGTCTGACGTCGTCATCCGCCATCTTGGAACGGAATTGAGATTCAGACTTCAATTTAGAACTGTTTATTCACAGGACTTATGTGTTTTCGCAATTTTAGGACACATTTTAGGATCTTCTTCATAAATCGTAAGTCTTGTTTCATATTTTACCTTTTCACCGTGTTTTCTAGGGAAATAAATTATTTTTGTTAAAATTTACAAAGCTTGTTGTAGTCACTCTTTTCTTTGTGTTACTTTAAACGAGCCGATACGTAACAATCTATATATATACATACATATATATATATATATATATATATATATATATATATATATATATATATATATATGAAAACAAAGTAACTGCATTGATTTTCATATTTTCATTATATATAACAACACCATTATCATTTCCTCTCTCTGATATTCCACCATTATATTTTTTTACTTTAGCGATAAAATTTCAAAGGCATGTGGTTATTCTTAATTAAATGGATTGATCAGACAAATCTTAGTTGGTAGAAAATCAAGTATTAATATAATCAAACAGGTGTCATTTTAAATAGTAATGAGGAATATGGATCCAGTCCACGTCGTCTTTACACATTAATAGGTTATTTTGCCAGGCTTAGGACGGAAAAAAAAAATGGAATGGGCGAGTTTAAAGGAAAGTTTGCACATAAAAATATCAATAAAAAGTATTTTTAAACATTTGGGGTCCCGTCACAAAGATTCGAACTCGTAACCTCATTTTTGGCGACCGAAACACAGAGATAAATGCAGGTGTTTATAAGATACCAGTCCACGTCATTGTTTAGATGCTAGTTAAAGTTTACACACACTCAGCAAAACTTTAATGCTACAACTGAAACTAAAAGCAAAATAACACAAAACTGTGTTTAAATTTTGTTTGTTACAAAAATCTTGTAAACCTCATAGACTATCAAGTATTGGTAGATAATGAAAATTGATCATGGTTACATAATCCATGCATCGTAGCCGTCGTCTTAATAATCACACTTGTTTGCACATCGTCAGCACTGTATTGGTCTCATATTGTATTCTGCCCATTCCGATCTTTTAATTATTGTGTTAGGATTCTTATATCAACTTTTCCTTGCAAACCCACTTTTATGAATGAAACATGGTGTTTACGCGAGTTCAGACAAAAACAGATTATTCGGTGCATTTGTAGATTGACGACTGATTTAATTTGTAAATTGTACAACGACTACTACTACTGCTACTACTACTACTACCACAACTACTACTACTACTACTATCCCATGGTCTTAAAATATCTAACAGAAAGAAAACGAAAACAAAAAGTTTAATCAAATCAACAAATAATTTCTTCAATTACAAATTGAAAATTTAACAGGAAGTTACAGGATTGTGAATTAAATCCCAAGTAATCTTAAGTGTTCTATAACAAGTGTTACGAGTCTATGCTCTTAAAATAAGTAACAGAAAAGAGTGAAGACAACAAGCGTTGTAAAATTGAACAAATAATTTATTTCCCTTGAATGCAAAGTGAAAAATGAGAAAAAGAACTTACGGTATTGCGAATTAAATCCAAAAATAATCCAAGAATTAAGGACACAAGTCCTAGTAATAAAAAGTCCTGAATAAAACTCAGTTAAAGTCCCGAAGAGATCCGAAATTGAAGGCGATGACTTGTCTGTCATAGCCTACGAAGTACTGATGTGTCAACAGTCTCTTGTTGAATCACATAAATATTATTCCAGGTTTGAATTCAGTATTAATTCCAATGAATGTCTTTATCCAAGAAATTTATCAGAGAACGTTTGTATTTCATGAGAAAAGAATCACTTGAATTTAATAATATGAAGAAAATAAAATGCAGCCCAAACTAGTCACAACATAATACAACTTAAAGTTCTAGATGTTAAAGTACAACTGGTAAAATCCTCAGTCACAAGATAATATAGTTCCCTGTTTGACCTCCGGTCATAATTAGCATTTTCTAAAAATAACTATTACCTAATGGAAAATAACCTTCTAGAATGATCTAATGAGCTTTGTTTATTTACAACACAATAGCCTATAAAATTCACTTAGGAATCTCCAAAACCCTGACCCTGATCAACATATTTACTCCTTCTTGTTTACCTGAAGAATAATTCTGTTAATAAACTCATATACATAGAAAATAATAAAGCTATTATTAGTTGTTTACATAAATGAAATAAAAAAATAAAAAGTCAATCAGGTTAGGCAGAAATGAACTCAGTTTTGGACAAGGTCAATTCCAGCAAACAATGTTACATTACAATAACATGGAATGAAATTTTTTTTTTTTAAACTGACAGACAAACAATTAAATTAAATATACATAACACTTCCCCTCATAAAGAAAAAAAAAGATTAACACAATAGAGCTTTCTTTTTACTATAAGTCAAATATGCACGTAGTAAAAAAAAAGCATAAAATGAAGTCTTATGAATGACACAAAGTATACATGAAACAATATATTTCTATACACGTGAAAGTGTAGCTGCTATTAAATTGTATTTTCCCTTGATATGCCTGATGTCAATATTATATTCCTGTAACAACAAACTCCACCTTAATAATCTGATTTTTTTTTTGTTTTCATCTTGCCGATGAAAGTAAGGGGTTTGTGATCACTAAACACAATAATCAGAGAAGGAACTAAACTAATGTAAACTTCAAAGTATGGTAATGCCAATATCAAAGCCAAACATTCCTTCTCGATTGTGGAATATTTTCTCTTGCGCTAATTTCATTTCTTAGAAAAATAGTACACTGGATGATCAACACCATTTTTATCTTCTTGAATCAATACTGCTCCAGCCCCAATATCACTTGCATCAACAGACAGCTTAAATGATTGACTGAAATTTGGAGTTGCAAGAACTGGCGCACTCTTAAGTATGGCTTTTAACTTATCAAAAGCCTCCTGACATTTTTCAGACCATTGAAATTTGGTTTTCGTGCTCAATAAATTTGTCAGGGGTTCAACAATTATGCAAAAATTAGAACAAAATTTCCGAAAGTATCCAGCCATCCCCAAAAATCGCACCAATTGGTTTTTGCTGATAGCACAGGGAATTCAGACATAGCCTTGACCTTAGCATCTATAGGTTTAACTTGTCCATGTCCCACGATATGTCCTAGAAATGTTACACAAGCATGGCAAAACTAACTTTTGGATAAATTAACTGTCAAACTTGCATCAGTTGAGTCTGTCAAAGAATTTCCAAATTATCGCTAAATGTTCTTTCCAGATGTCGTTGCAGATGATGACATCATCGATGTAAGCATCAAAATAATCTAGACCAGATGTAATAATGTTGAACTGTACTTGGCGAACCTTTCATCCAAGATGGCATCACTTTATGTTCATAAAATCCATCTGGAGTCACGAATGCCGAAATTTCCTTTGCCCTTTCCGTCAGTGGAATTTGCCAAAATCCTTTCAGGGGGTCAAATTTGGTGACATACTTTGCATTTCCAATTTTATCAATGTAGTCATCGTTTCTTGGTAATGGAAATGAAACTGTTTTAGTCACACTGTTCACCTTTCTATAATCAGTGCACATGATGAATGTATTATCTGGTTTCGGAACAAGTATACATGGTGAACTCCAGTTACTTTTACTCGGCTCTATGAAATCATTCTCCAGCAAATAGTGAATTTCTTTTTTCAAGCAATTCTTTTTGAGAGGGTTCTTCCTGTATGGGTCTCGTTTCACAGGTGTGCAATTTATAATTTCAGCGTCATGGTAGATTTTGTTGGTTCCTGTAGGAACGTCTGGAAATAAGTTCTCAAGTTCAAGTAATAACTGTTTCAGTTCATTCCTTTCTTGTTGTTGCAAATGTGAAAGTTTCTGGTCCAGTTTATTCATAATTTCTGAATTCCGAAGATTTGTTACTCCAAAATCAACAGAGTCCGATTGCATTCCTTTCGCTTAAACACTCACTGAGTGGGACAGGTACAACTAAATTAACTGCATGATTAACCGGGCTATCTCTCTCAAGATACTGGTACTCCATTAATTTATTTACATCACAGGAGCATTATTTTTATAATTTAATTCATTTATTTTCTACTCAACTTTGTAAGGGCCACAATACCTAATCTGAAGAAAATTTTGATGAATGAGCAAGAGAGACAGAACTCTATCAGCAAACTCAAAAGTTCTCTTCATTGTAGTTCTATCAAACAATAATTTCACTTTTGAATGGAATTGCTGAATCTCAAATTCAAGGATAACTTGCTGGAAAATTCCAGACATAAAATTTTACCCTTGATCAGACTGGACAGATTTGGAGCCAAATTGAGTAAAAAAAAAAAAAAAAAAAAAAAAAAAAAAAAAAAAAAAAAAAAAAAAAAAAAAAAAAAAAAAAAGCCAACAAACTTATCAAACCTTTTACTATGGTTTTTGTTTTAATATGCATCAAAGGAATTGCCTCTGGGAATCTTGTAGACGCACACATTATAGTCAACGAGTATTGGTTACCTGACTTGGTTTTAGGTAAGGGACCGGAACAGTCTACCATTATTCTGCTAAATGGTTCGTCAAATGCAGGAATAGTTTGCAGATGAGCCTTGGGTATCATCTGATTGGGTTTCCCTTCCATTTGACAAGTATGACAAAATCTGCAGTATTTACAAACATCACTTTTAATTCTGGTATCATCTGATTGGGTTTCCATACCATTTGACAAGTATGACAACATCTGCAGTATTTACAAACATCACTTTTAATTCTTGGCCAATAAAAGTGAGTCAAGAGCTTGTGGTAAGTTTTCTTTAACCACTAAATGACCAAGCAAAGGAGTTTCATGGGCCAGACTAAGTATTTCCTGTCTGTAAGATTTTGGAAGTACAATTTGATAGTTCACTGACCACTCGTCACCAGCAGGTACTTCAGGTGGTCTCCATTTTATCATAAGAATCCCATTTTAAATGAAATTACAAAAAGGTACTTCTGTGGCTTCAGTTTCACTAACGGCCCTTTGAAACAAACTGGAGATCTCAGGATCTTTTTCCTGTTCAACGACAAGTGATTGTCGTTTGTCACCCGGATTAGAATAAGGAGAATGAGTAGTTAAAAGAGGATCACTGTGATCAATGCCTTTTGATTGATCCAAACAAGGGGTGAAATTGACCTCATCAAAAACCTGACCAATACATGTGTCAGCTAAAGGAATACTTTCCTGGTCAACATCATTCGCAAGAGCTTTCTTTGCCATAGCTCTAGTAACTGCACATGCTGGGTATAAATCAGGGAATTCTTTTTCAATAGGATCAACTTTCTGATCCAAAGAAGGCTTGTCAGTTACAAGTGGATTAACCACAACCTTGTCTCCAGCTAGGTCATTACCTAATAATAAATGAATGCCCTCAATGGGTAAAGAAGACACTGTTCCGTCTCTCACGGGTCTTGAGATTAAGTTTGATGACAAATTAAACAGTGGAGAGGAACATTAACAAAGCCGCACTCTACTCCCTGAATAAGAACACACTCATTAGAAGCAGACTTCTCAGAAAAAGGCAAAGTACCTGATAATAAAAGACAATACACATTTCCCGTGTCCCTTAAAATTTTAATAGGGATCGGACTGGCCGAATCCCCCATGAGTGATGTAGAACCCATCGACATGAATGGTTCATAATTCTCCATAATAAAATCAGACTGGGGTTTATTAGACCCAACAAATGTATTGTTTTCAATACATTACCGTGACCTTGACCTCTTAGAAATAAGAGCATTTGGAATAGGCCTGTCTTGATTCTGATGCTTATTTTTGAATTTCTAACAATCAGAAATAATGTGTCCTTTCTTCTTCCAATAGGTACGCGTAGGAAGAGAACATGATTGCTAAAAGTTGTGCCAGATTGAAATTGGAAGGACTCGTAGTAGGCTGAAATATCTTTTTTTTTACCAGACGACTGCTGAGTGGAAGACTTACTTACAAAAGAAACTTTATGAGCTAAGGAATATTTGTCAGCAGCACGTGCAGCATGTTCCAAGGTTTCGACCTTATGCTCATCAAGATAAGTCTTAATGTCACTATGGACGCAATTCTTGAACTCTTCAAGTAATACGAGTTGTCTGAACTTATCGTAATCTTGATCAAATTTCTTGGCTAAGCACCACCTATCAAATAAATGCTATTTTTCTCTTGCAAATTCGATACCAGTTTGTCCAGCTTCTTCTTTTATAGTTCCTGAACTTTTGCAAATAAACCTCAGGGAGTAACTCATAACCCTTTAAGATCAATTCCTTAACCAGATCATAGTCTGCACCCGGCTGTACTGACAGGGACGCACAGATGTATCGGGTTTTGCCAAAAAGTGCACTCTGTAATAATAGAGTACAATGCTCCCTTGGCCATTTCAAATATTGAGCAATTTTTTTTCAAACTGAGGAAATATTTGTCTATTTGTTTTTTCTCTAAAAGGGGGGGGGGGCTAACTAATATTCTTAGTAATATCGAAACTTGAATTTGTATCTAAAGCGGGGATGTGCTTTTCACATGCCAGCTCTAATTCTCTTAATCTAAATTCAAATTCTCCTTCTTCCTAATCTTTTTGCATCTCTCTCTCTCTCTCTCTCTCTCTCTCTCTCTCTCTCCAACTGCAACTGCATTTGTTTCTTTCTCTCCTCTTTCTCCAACAGCATTCGTTTTTCTTCTTTCTGTAATTGCATTTGCTTCTCTCTCTCCTCTTTGTCCATTTGCATTTCTTTCTCTCTCTCTCCCCTTTATCCAATAGCATTTTCCTCTCTCTTTCCACCTTTATTTAATTGCATTTGCTTCTTTTCTTTCTCCTATTGCATTCTCCGCTCTCTTTCTCTTTTAGTTGCATTTGCAGTTGTCTTTCCTCGTTATGTTTCTGAAGTTCAAGCTTTCTTAACTCTAATTACATCTTGTATATTAATTTTAATTCCTTTACTTTTATGTTAGAGTCTGATACAGACTTACTAATCAAAACCAAAGCACTTTATCCAAAACATTCTTTTCCACCAATTATTGGACCAAAATATTTTTGCATTTCTTCCTTCGTTAAAGAAACATTTGCCTCAGAAAGATCATATTTTCTGGCAAGCTGAAGCGATTCATCTTATTTCAAACAGTCTAACTGCTCCTGGGTAGGATTTGAAAGAAATATATCCACTTTTGATGACATTGTTAAAAGCTTGCTGATTTCACTTAAGATTTCTAAAATGTGAAATTATACTTGGGATTTTAAAAATTATGAAACCATGGGAATCTAAATTTCAAAAACAAAGTTTTCTGAAATATTTTAGCAAAATTCATATCCCGGACGAGCCTCCAATTTTCTGTTACGAGTCTATGCTCTTAAAATAAGTAACAGAAAAGAGTGAAGACAACAAGCGTTGTAAAATTGAACAAATAATTTACTTCTCTAGAATACAAAGTAAAAAATGAGAAAAAAGAACTTACGGTATTGCGAATTAAATCCAAAAATAATCCAAGAATTAGGACACAAGTCCTAGTAATAAAAAGTCCTGAATAAAACTCAGTTAAAGTCCCGAAGAGATCCAAAACTGAAGGCGATGACGTGTCTGTCATAGCCTACGAAGTATTGATATGTCAACAGTCTCGTATTGAATCCTAGAAATATTATTCCAGGTTTGAATTCAATATAAAATTCCAATGAATGTCTTAATCCGAGAAATTTATCAAATTACTTTTGTATTTTAAAGAAAAGAATTACTTGAATTTAATAAAATGAAAAAAATAAAATTCAGCCCAAACTAGTCACAACATAATACAACTTAAAGTTCTAGATGTTAAAGTACAACTAGTAAAATCTTCAGTCACAAGATAATATAGTTCTCTTCTTGACCTCAGGTCATGATTAGCATTTTCTAAAAACAACAATTACCTAATAGAAAATAACCTTCTAGAATGATCTAATGAGCTTTGTTTATTTACAATACGATAGCCTATAAAATTCACTTAGGAATCTCCAAAACCCTGATCCTGATCAACATATTTACTCCTTCTTGTTTACCTGAAGAAGAATTCTGTTAATAAGCTCATACACATAGAGAATAATGAAGTTATTATTAGTTGTTTACATAAATGAAATAAAAAAATAAAAAAGTCAATCAGTTTAGGCAGAAATGAATTCAGTTTTGGACAAGGTCAATTCCAGCAAACAATGTTACATTACAATAACATGTAATGAAATAAAACAATTTAAAACTGACAGACAAACAGTTAAATTAAATATACATAACACACTCCAAAAATTGAGAACGTTCTAAATTAATTCCAATATTAAATGTTGATGAAATAATAGTCTCTACTGTGCTGAGGTACCAATAGTCTTGATGTATCACAATGATGTGATCCAGAATGTTTTTTAATAAATTAAAAAAAATCCAAAAATAGTCCTTTGATCCATATAGTCAATCAGTAATTTGTCATTCTAATGAATAATTTAAATAAACAATTCCTCTGAAGTTATATCTGAACACAACATTAAATAATTCCATATACTGAACTTATAATAGGAATGAATGTTTATTTCTGGCTAAGTTCACTAAATTGTAAAGAAGGTAAAGTTTCTATAACATTTTAATTTTTCGTCAATAAAGTCAGGCGTTGAGCCTAGATCGACGTGTACATCTTTTAAAACAATGACAGAAGTCAGGTGGACCAGAATTCTACCCTAAATCACGGACAAAGGTCAAGCGAACAATATAAATTACATATACATTACACTACTGCTACTGTTACTATTGTGATTATAATGAAGTCACAAATCCTGTCCACGTTTCAAATATTCTGCTCGCTATCGTTAAGAGCCTGTGTTTATTTTACACTTATTTATGATTCTGGGTTATTAACATAAGGAGGTTACGCAAAGGAGGTTGCAACCAATTGCGTCTGTTATTAGTGGTCAAACTTAGGCTCACAGATGAAATTTTCATATGTTAATGTAAAATGAAAGGTTTGTGTTAAAACATTATATACTTGAGGACTGATTCAGTAATATACTGGTGGCATTGTCTGCTTTTAGTTGTATTTAAGACTTTAATTTATAATGACTGGAATGGTCCTTCAAATTATTGCGATTGTCCCCTTTTTATAAAACAGCGCGATAACAGTGTTGTTGAATATCGCACATTTAAAGAAAGTTTCCGGACATGAGAAACCATTGGATATTAACTTAAAGAGACCCTAGCTAATTGCACCTGTCATTGGTGAACCAATCAAGGATCAAAGATGACTTTAGCCCGTTCTTTAAAAGAAACCTATGTTACCAAAAAAAAATAAAAAATAAAAAAAAATTAAAAAAGAAAGAAAGAAAAGCGCATAACATCACCTTTCTGTGATAAAGAATCATACTCAATACATACACGTATCGCATTCGTCACCAAAAACGATATAACATTTGGTACATTTTGTTTCTTCATATGGGATTTGTTTCCATAGACCATTTCAACCGGTAATGTACAGCTTAACTTCCTAAATTTCAAGATTGTTAAGCACACTTTTTGATTAGATATTCTTCCAATAGTAGACCGGTTTTATAAATGTTTAATTTGATCAATTTGACGATTTTCTAAAACAGATATCCAGTTTTTCCTTGTTGATGTAAGAGGACAAGAGGACGTTTTAAATATAACCCGTATTACCTCTCTAAATTATAAGGCTAAAAGAAAACATTGTGCAAACGTTTTGCAATTATACTTTTACCAATAAATATTAATCTTGCTCATTAAAATAAAATTTAAACAAATTTAACAAATACGTTGCATATAATAATTATTTCTTAAATATGATTAAAGGGAAAATTGCCACAAATAAAGTCATTGTAATCATTATATATATATATATATATATATATATATAT
>JAECUM010003018.1:0-99066 GCA_016617855.1 Megalonaias nervosa | reverse complement strand
TTAAAAAATTCCTTAAATGTATTAAGATAAGATTCAAATATTCATCAGTGTATCAAATCTATCCTTGATGCTTTGTCTACTTTGATACTTTCACCCCCGTCCCATGAAACTGCTGTGACTTCATTCACTAAATCAAATTAAGCATGATGGGACTGACTTTTTGATCAACTATATAAAATGCCCAAATAAGATTTTTTTTTTTTTACTTTCTGCTCAGCCCTAAGAAATTCACACTGAAACTTAATAAATAACTGTCTTAAATAATGTTTTAATTGAAATCCAAACATAGGTATTGTTCTCATCCTGTAGTAAGATGTACATTGCAGTATGTGTGAAATGGCCTTGTGGCTTCTCTATACAGTATCATGTTACCTATACCAGGCTAAGTACCAATTTGTTACCTCTACCAAGTTCCAGAATAAACCATTTGGTTTCATGGGTTATGAGGGATTCCAAATAAACAGTTAAGTCATTTTCATAAAGGAACAAGAAAGAAAAAGGTGAAATAATCCCAGCACAGCAAACACTTTAACCCCCACAACTTTACCCATTTTATACTGAAGTACAATCAGGCATAGAGTTGTACAGAACTGGAAGTTTTTTCCATACAATGGTATATAACATTTTAAAAAGAATGAAATTCTCTACATAGCACTATATTTTTTAACTGAAAGTTTTCAGATGCAAAAACTTCAGTGAAAGGTAAAGTGAAGTAAACTAGCAAACATACTTTTAAAAATATTTCTAAACTTAATTTCAGTTCAATTTTTCTATTAAAATATTGCTTTTACCTCCAATATGTAAGTGTATAAATGTGGGTAATTTTATTCCATTTAAAGTGAAAATGTCAAACTTTTTTACAATTTTATTAAATTTATGTGAAAAGGTCAAAAGGTTTTACAATTTTATTAAATTTACTTAGAGAAGTTAAAATTACATACAGCAGTTAAATCAGACAGCTAGCAGTGAATACATAATGGAAAGACAGTAGAAAAAAAAAACTTCTTTTTTTTTGATTATTTTCATTCTGTAATAAATTGAAATTAAAAATACCATTGATTTGATTTTTTGGGTCTATTTTCAAGAATGCAGGAAAATATTACAAGAAGGGGGTTTGTATGTACAACCATTTAACAGCACCTCAGCACAAATATGGCTGTACAGTACCAATAAAAATACGGTTCTAAAACATAAGAACCATTGTGTAATCAATGATTACACAGCTTACTGCAACTCTCACCAGTTTTCTGCAGCCACTGTAAATATTACCACGAAGAAATTCTGACTAAAATGATCTTGGCCCCATTTCCAACAAAATACATTTTTTGCAGTCTTTTATATTTACATCTGAATATTTAATCATTTCGAAATTTTAAACCTGAACTTTTAATTGGCACGATATGGCAAGTATTGTTCTGACATAATGTGAAACTATCTACCTACCTACCCACCCACCCACTTTTCTTCCTACCTACTGTGACCATGCATAAAAGAATATAGAAGAGAACAAAGTAGAGGTAATAGGCTGATAATAAACATATCAGTGGTTTTTTTTTAAATTTTTTAAGCTTTGTTCTTGAAGTCTGCTTGAAAAGCTACTGTTATTGTCCACCTCTAGAAGCCAGCTTTTACTAGGTCAAAGTCACAGTTTTTGAGCAAAATTGCAGTGAGAGCCACAAGTACATATTTCATGCATCAGTAATTACCTTGAAATGCACACAGTCCAATTGCTATATCTTACACTCTTTCACATGTACAATACACAGTCAACCTGCTGAGGGCAACATACCACAATATACAATGTCAAGTCATTAATAAGGAAATTTAACATTGAATAAACATTTATTCCTATTCCAGCTGCCCTGGTCACAAATGACCTTCTGAATAGGGTATGATGTATTTAGGTCTATCACAGATGAATCAATGTAAACATAAACACAAATATTAAACTCATTTTTGTAAAGCCTAAAATGCAGGTCACAGTGACTTTCTTTGGTCTGAAGGGCAATGTAGTAACAGAGATGCATCCATTTATCAAGTTTCATGACTGAAACAAGCACAACATCCAAGATATGAACTTTAACATAAAATACTAACAAGTCACTAAAGCAAGAAATAAGGTCACAGAGACTTCTTCTGATAAAGTATACAGACCTTATCCATCTTTGCTAGCCAAGGTTCCAATATGTTAACCCTATCTACACCTTGGCAGACTGATCAGATTTGCTTCCTTTAGTATGAAATGCCAACTAACCAACTGCATGTAACAGTGGTGAATTGTACAATGGCTGAAAATGGTGGAGACAACTGACTTCAACAGGATACTTTGTAAGTTTGACATGGGAAGTATTACTACATACCAGTGAGAAGATATTACAGGTGTATCTGAGGGAAAGGATGCATTTGCACAAACATGGTACAGCAGTGGAAAACTGCTTTTTTATGAGTCCATTCTAGTTGTTTGCTCCCCTTCTCTTGGTCATGTAGGAACAGTGTTCAAATTTGAATAAATTGATTTTGATTGGATGCAGTGACTTACCTGAAGCTGCAAAGGTGCAGATGGGTTAATAGATTGGCTAGTGAAGATGCCACTTACCAGGTCTTACAAATTTTTGGTAGAATAGTATGCATATATGCATATAACATACCAAAAACGCGTGTGGTCTTGAGTTATCTGCAAAAACTTAACCAAAGTCAGTAAAAGGTGAAATATAGTGATTACAGCATCCACAGTCCTGAAAACTGAATCAACACAAAATTTAACTCAAGTCAATAAGGCATAAAATACCATCAACACTGACCTACTACTGAAAAGAATTTACGATAGTATTCACAGAGAATGCGAAAAATATAAGAAGTCATGAGCTAAATGCAACAAGTTAACTATAACCAGTAAAATGTGAAATATGGGTCATAGAAATGCTTTGGTATGGGTGTGGTACTGAGAGACATATAAAATCACCTGTGTAAGGAGTACAGCAATAACAGTAAAATATATAAAACTAAACCAAAGTCAGTGAAATGTGATGTGACGTGATGTGATTATGATTTTTAACGTAGCTTTAACAATTTTTCAGTCATATCGCTACGATGTCTGCAGTGTGGCAGTTTATAGTGATGTCTGGCACTGGGGCATCATGCCGCAGACATGTAGCATGATGTCCCACCCAGTCACATTATCCTGACACCAGGCCGACCAGTCCTAACACTAACCTCTTAATGCTGAGCGCCAAGCGAGGCAGCTGTTAGTACCATTTTTGTAAGTCTTTGGTATGACTCAACCGGGGATTGAATCCACGGTCAGTGAAATGTGAAATATGGTTCACAGTAACCTACTTTTAAGACGAGAGTACAGTACTTATCAAGATGCACCCTCTCATCACGTTTAATGATTCCAGACATATCTGTATTAAACAGTACATAAAACATTATTATGGTCATGAGCTACATGCAAAAACTTAAACCTGTGAAATGTTAAATGTCGGTCACAATGACCTTTTATGCAAGGTCATTGTACTAATATGTATGCATATAAGGACCCTGCTTGATGAATTTGGGATAAATAGTGCTTGCCACTGAAACCAAGGCTGTAAAACATGAAATATGGGTCACAGTGACCTACTTTTGTCATCAAGGTGCAGAATCCATCGAGATACATGCCCTCACCGAATTTCATGGAATTCTGTGTAACAGATATAAATAAAGTGCTAAAAGAAATATATGCTTTTCAGCTAAGCCCAATAACTTAACCTAAGCCAGTAAAATGTGAAATGTAGGTCACAGCGACATTCTTTTGTAGTTCAGGTGTGGTACTAACAGAGATGCATATAATCATGTAGTTTGATGATTCAATCATGAATATAGCTTGAGAAATAAACTTGAAACAATACTTAACCAAAGTCAATGAAGCATAAAGTGTGTGTGCCTGCATAAACAGACACACACAGATGCATACACGCACACACACACACAGAGGGTGCTACAACCTTTCTGGTCATGAGCTAAATGCAAAATTTAATCTAAGTCAGTGAAGTGTAGGCCACAGTGACATTATTGTGTGAGTATGGTAGGGTACTAATAAAGATGCATACAATCATCAAGTTATAGCTTCAGAAATTAACATAAAACAAATTATTTAACCAATGTCAGTTAAGCAGAAAAAATAGGTCACAGTTGCCTACTTTCATAATGAGAGTGAAGTGCCCATCAAGATGCATTCTTTCACCAAGTTTCTAGGTATAAAATTATACATACAGGGTGGTACAATCAGTCATGATTTGAATACCAAAGACACAATAATGTGAAACGCAGACTACAGTGACATTTTTTGTGGTAAAGGTATGGTACAAAGAGATGCAAACAATCATCTAGTTAGATGATTCTAGCATGCAAAATAGAACAAAATTTAACAAAAGTCTGTGGAGCAGAAAATATAGGTTAGAGTGACCTACTTTTAATGAGGGTGTTGTACTCATTAATATGCATCCATTCATGAACATCTTAATGAATCTAAGTACAACAATATATACACAGGATGCATAAAAACTTGTTGGTCATGAGCTAACTGCGAAAGTGTAACCTAATCCAGTAAAATATGACATGTAGCTCCCTTTGTAGCAAGGGTGTGGTAATAACATAGACACATACAATCATATAGTTTGAGGATTTTATCATGAACAGAGCCTGAGAAAGAAACAAACAGTAAATTTAATCAAAGTCAATGAAGTATGAAATATAGATCATTGTGACCAACGTTTGTAATGAGGGTGTAATCTGCATGCATCATGAATCCTTTCACCAAATTTCATGATTCCAGATATAATAATATTTCAAGTGCAAAAAACCAAGCTAAACAAAAACATAACCATTAATGTACAACTAAGTACATGTATGTAACAATTTAGCCTCCATAGCCCCCTTCCCAAGGGATAGGTTTTTGGCACTAATATAGCCCCCTTCCCTAGGGATAGGTGCTATGAAATCTGCTCAGAACTGTGGCCTAGGACTATGAAAGAATGAATGATTGACATTCAATTAAAATTTATATATGTATATATGCATATGCTGTTATCTGTGTGGATGCAAACATCAATGCCAGGGGTAAAACAATTGCTTACCTCTACTTTGTATATCTATATAAATGTTACATCTGAAATTATTGCGTTACTTGTATATCTAAATAAATGTCACAATTACATGACATTGATACATATGGTATGATTTTCAATTCCTGAGGCTCAAGTCTGAGTTTGATTTTTGTCGTCATCTGGTTTCACGAATAAAGAGCATGAGCAAAAAAAAAACGCAAAAAGCAAAAAAGACTGTAAAATTGAAATAGTTCAGTTTACCTGACTTGTCTGTCTTCTGTCTGTAGCTAAGGCTCTTGAGTCCATTACCAGCATGGTTAAAAACTAATACTGCTGCAGAGTACCAAGTGTTTGGCGTCAGACCAATAATCAAGGCTTGTTCCATGTTCCCATAGAAAATTGCTTGCCTGCCACGTGACTCGGACTCATTGTCTCGCCAGTAGATGACCTAAGGACACGTAAATGCACAATGATATAAAAATAATAGACATTTCTTATGAAAACAAAAACACTATCAGATGTGCCCACAAAGCTTTCAATAGTGCAAGCGATGCTGATAGCAAAGTTTTCAATAATGCAGTGGACGCTAACTGCAGTTTTTAATAGTGCAAGGTATGCTGACTGCAAAGTTTTAATAGAACTGGTGATGCTGACTGCAAAGCTTCCAGGAGTGCAAGATATGCTGATTGCAGAGAGAATTTAAACCATCAAAAGATTCTGTCTGGAATCAGAGATGTTTAAAAGCATCATGTCTTATCAAGGCCAGTGCTCACCTGTCAAGTCCATGCTCCCATGAAAAACTTTAATTAAAACCTTAGCAATAATGTTTCATTGGCAATGTGACCACTGGTCTCACTTTCCATTCAAACGGGCTTGATGAAAATTGACCCAAGTATACATGAATACAATTATAAATGTAAGACCAGCAGGTCACTTTGCTACTTTTATCATTATACTTCAAAGCTATGGAAAATACAGGAATACTACAATATTAACACAAATTCATGTGCAAAGGTTTAATTATGCCATAATACCTTAAATCCAGCAAGCTTTCCTCTCATTACTTCCCGAGTATCTTGAATTGGATCCCATGTTACAATCAGTGCAGATTCATTAAAGTTATCTACATACACACCGATGGGAATTGCTATCGGCACTAAATAGAAAAGAAAGGAAAATATCTGTCAAATTCTTTTTGAAATAAATGTCATACACTTAGTAATCCCAATCTCTTTGAAAAGTTCACTGAACTTAACCATATAATAATTGTTATAAAAAGTTACGAGATCCATTTACCTTGAGATGCCAATCCTTATGGGCATAGGAAAAAAAACAAACTCATCCATACAAAAAAAAATCTTCAAGAACTCATACAATAGGAATACTTCAAGTGTTATTCAAGAATTTATTTTAAGCATTAAACCACAATGATTTAAAGCACATTTTGGTTTTTCTTTTCTCAGACTGTCTTTTTATTATCAATAATATGCATGTATAACAATAAGCTACCATTTGGTAGCATTCTTTTGAAGTAACTATCGAGTTCATCAGTGAGAGCTGGAGAGAGAGAGAGAGAGAGAGAGAGAGAGAGAGAGAAAGAGAGAGAGTAATATATGTTGGATGAAATCATTTAAACAACACATGAATCTATAAACACAGATTATGATGGAAGGTTTCAAAGTCTACCATCTAACATGTAGATACATTTCTATTTCTTAAAATATTTAGTTGTTACAATATTTCCTTTGTGTTCAATTAACCACATCCTGTTTCCATGCAAATGTTACTCTATACAATATTTATAGTTACATGATTTAAAAATTAATAATTCCAGAATTTACATTGGTTGCCATGCCGATCCAACACAGACTTAAAGGATGAAATTCATTAAAAAGACACAGAATGTATTACAAAAAGATCTATTGACAGAATCTTTAATCCAACATTCATTCCTCAAATAATAAAAAGTACTCAACCTATTTGCTTTAACATGAAGGTAAAATACTAATTATTTGTACATAATTAACATTTATACTGATTATGCTAGTGTGTCAAAAGAATAGCATTTCTGCAATGAAGTCAAACTAAGGTGGCATAATGGAAAACTAATTTAATTTTCACATTTAAAATTTGCTTCAATTCAGAGGACTATCTATTCTGGATAAGTAGCAGTAAGATTTTCAAGATGGCCACTGTGGCAGCCATATTAGACATCAAATCAGCACCATTTTCATTTAGGACCAACCAGACATCATAAGAAGTTTCCTGGTGAAAATTCCATGTTAAGATGACTTTCTGTTCTAAAGCAGCAATGGCAAAATTTCCAAGATGGACCAGTCTTCTAGTAAAATCCCCATGTCAATATGGCCATCCATTCAGGAGGAGTAGCAATAGCAAGATTTTCATGATGACCACTGTTGCAGCAATACTGTGGCTGTCCAAGCAGTACCATTTTCATTTTGCCCAATATAGGCCATGGAATGAAAGTTTGTGTACATTTTAATGGCAATCCTCCAATTATTTTAGAAAGAACAGCAATAACAAACTTGAACTAATGGGCAAATGGATGACAGGTCACAGACCACCTCATATTCTCTTCTATTCTATCACCAACAGAGCTAAAAACAAGACTGGAATCAATAATTCAATCCATTAATACTTCATGAACATGAAATATTGTGAAATATATGTTGATTGTTGGACAATCTTATAAACCCCACTTCCATTATATATTTTTCCTTATTAACAGCATTTCTTTCTCAAGACACCATATTAAATGTGGATGTCAATTCTCTCCTCAAAACTTACTGATCTTCAAAAGCATTTGACTTTCTGTCAACACCAAGTTGACACCATGTTATATGAAACATGGAAACAATGTTTAGACATAATCTGACTTCAAGACCTCAGGATTTTCTGTACAAGATAATCTTTTCCTCCAAGATCTTCTATACACAGAATAATCTAATATAGTTTTTTGGTGACTGCACTGCATCTAATGTCTGCAGCCAACTCCTCTCTCATACTTACAGTGTCTTAAGCAGACTCTCACTCTCATACTTAAACTGCCCTGAATAGACTCTCACTCTCATACTTGAACCATCTTGTGCAGAATCTCACTTGCATACTTAAACCATCTTGAGGAGACTCTCACTCTCATGCTTAAACTGCCCTGAGTAGACTCTCACTCTCATGCTTAAACCATCTTGAGCAGACTCTCACTCTCATACTTAAACCATCTTGAGGAGACTCTCACTCTCATACTTAAACTGCCCTGAGTAGACTCTCACTCTCATGCTTAAACTGCCCTGAGTAGACTCTCACTCTCATACTTAAACCATCTTGAGCAGACTCTCACTCTCATACTTAAACCATCTTGAGGAGACTCTCACTCTCATACTTAAACTGCCCTGAGTAGACTCTCACTCTCATGCTTAAACTGCCCTGAGTAGACTCTCACTCTCATACTTAAACCATCTTGAGCAGACTCTCACTCTCATACTTAAACCATCTTGAGGAGACTCTCACTCTCATACTTAAACTGCCCTGAGTAGACTCTCACTCTCATGCTTAAACTGTCCTGTGCAGACTCTCACTCTCATACTTGAACCATCTTGAGCAGACTCTCCCTCTCATACTTAAACCATCTTGAGCAGACTCTCACTCGCATACTTAAACCGTCTTGAGCAGACTCTCACTCTCATACTTGAACCATCTTGAGCAGACTCTCACTCGCATACTTAAACCGTCTTGAGCAGACTCTCACTCTCATACTTGAACCATCTTGAGCAGACTCTCACTCGCATACTTAAGCCATCTTGAGCAGACTCTCACTCTCATACTTGAACCATCTTGAGCAGACTCTCACTCTCATACTTAAACTGTCTTGAGTAGACTCTCACTCTCATGCTTAAATTGTCCTGTGCAGATTCTCACTCTCATGCTTAAATTGTCCTGTGCGGACTCTCACTAGCATATTTAAACCGTCTTAAGCACACTCTCACTCATATCTAAACTGTCTTGTGGAGACTCTCTCTCTCATGTTTAAACTGCCTTGAGCAGACTCTCACTCTCATGCTTAACTGACTTGAGCAGACTCTACTCTTATGCTTCAACTGCCCTGAGCAGACTCTCCCTCTCATGCTTAACTGTACTGAACAAACTCTACTCTCATGCTTAAATTGCCCTGAGCAGACTCTCACTCTCATGCTTAAACTGTCCTAACCAGACTCTCACTCTCATACTTAAACTATCCTGACAAGACTCTCAATCTCATACTTAAAATGTCCTGAGCAGACTCTCACTCTCATGCTTAAACTATCCTTAGCAGACTCTCACTCTCATTCTTAAAATGTCATGAGCAGACCCTCACTCTCATGTTTAAGCTGTCTTGAGCAGACTCTCACTCTCATACCTAAACCATCTTGAGTAGACTCTCACTCTCATACTTAAATTGTCCTGAGTAGACTCTCACTCTCATGCTTAAATTGTCCTGTGCAGACTCTCACTCTCATATGTAAACTGTCTTAAGAAAACTCTTGCTCTCATGCTTAAACTGTCCTAAGCAGACTCTCACTCTCATGCTTAAACTGTCTTGAGCAGACTCTTGCTCTCATGCCTAAACTGTCCTAAGCAGATTCTCCCTCTCATGCTTAAACTGTCCTAAGCAGACTCTCACTCTCATGCTTAAACTGTCTTGAGCAGATTCTCACTCTCATGCTTAAACTGTCCTAAGCAGACTCTCACTCTCATGCTTAAACTGTCTTGAGCAGATTCTCACTCTCATGCTTAAACTGTCCTAAGCAGACTCTCACTCTCATGCTTAAACTGTCTTGAACAGATTCTCACTCTCATGCTTAAACTGTCCTAAGCAGACTCTCACTCTCATGCTTAAACTGTCCTAAGCAGACTCTCACTCTCATGCTTAAACTGTCCTAAGCAGATTCTCACTCTCATGCTTAAACTGTCCTAAGCAGATTCTCACTCTCGTGCTTAAATTATCTTGAGCAGACTCTCACTCTCATACTTAAATTGTCCTGAGAAGACTCTCACTCTCATGCATAAACTGTCCTGAGCAGACACTTACTCTTAATTGCACTTACTGTCTCATAGGAAGGATTTTCCGCGAAGATAATCTTTTCCTCCAAGACCCTTCATACAGAGCACCATACCCCATAATAGTTCCATAGTTCCATGGCAGAGAACTGTATTACAGCCTTCAACAGACTCTCACTCATGCTTGAAGTAACCTGTTACTCTCTCATACTCAAACTGGATTGAGCACTCACTATCTCTCTCTACTGTCTTAAGCAGGCTCTCCTTCTCTCTTATGCTTAAACTGTGCTGAGCAGACTATTATTTAAACTATCTTGAGCAGACTCTCATACTGTCTTGAGCACAATATCTCTCATACTGTTTTCAGCAAATTCTCACTCTCTGAAATGCCAGTCATTAGCAGAATCTCTCTCCCTCGTACTTTCTGTCATCAACACGCTCAGACTACCATCAGCATGCTCTGACTGTCGTCAGCACACTCAGACTGTCATTAGCACACACAGACTGTCATTGGCAGACTATCTATACCTACTGTCTTGTGCACTCTCTCATATTTACTATCTTGAGTAGACTTTCTCTATCCAGAGCAGACTCTCACTCTCTCTCTTATATGGTCTCCCTCACATTTATTGTTTTCAGCTAACTCTCCTTCAGACTTCAGTAGACTATTTCCATACCTACTGCCTTTCACACTCTCTCCTACTTTCATACTGTTTGGTGCAGCCCCCCTTTATCACACTGTCTTGAGCAGACTTCATCTCATACTATCCTAAACAGATTTTCTCATACTGTATTGAGCAGACTCTTTCTCTTACATGTTGTCTTGAGAAGACGCTCTCATAATTGCTGTCTTAGCAGACTCCCTCTTTCCCTTCTATCTCCAGCAGAATCACTGTCTCTCATACTTACTGTCTTCAGCCGAATAAACAGAGTCATTTCGTCCTGCAGGTCCTTCACCATACACATTTCTAGGAATGACCTCAACTTGGTAAGGCAAGTAGAAATTATCCCTCCCTACAGTCTGGGAATACTCTCCAACATCACCATCTATTACTATCTACAGGAAAAGACAAAGAAAAACATTTTTATTATTAGAATGCTATTTAAAAAAAACCACAATGAAACAAGAAGGGTACTTGGCTATGCATAATGTATTAATATTTGTATACTAGAATGTCGGATGGATGAAAAGGCAGTGTGTGGGGGGGGGATTTTTAAAGCAGTTTAACAATTTTTCAGTCATATCGCTACAAAGTCTGCAATGTGGCAGTTTATAGTGATGTCTAGCACTGGGGTATCATGACACAGACATGCAGCATGATGTCCCACCAAGTTACATTATCCTGACACCAGTCTGACCAGTCCTAACACTAACCTCTTAATGCTGAGCACCTAGTGAGGAAGCTATTAGTACCATTTTTATGTCTTTGGTATGACTCGCTCTAACCACTAGGCCACCGGAGCGGTCTGGAAAAGTGGAGTGACAGAAGGATAGGGAATTAGAGTGATAAGGATCTTACAAGAAAAATAAAAATAAAAACCATCATATTGATATATCTTTTAAGTCCCGAATTGTTTGACTATTTTTGATAGGATGGGCTGTACTGTTGTGGCAAGTTCTGTGGAAACAGGAAAGAAAAAAATGCCAGAAGCTTTGAAATATCTCAGTGCTTTGAAATATACCTAATTTTGGTTTCTCATTGACACAAACAATATATAATGCCCTGATTGTATGAAAGAGTCACCAAACCATAAGATGAAAACAAGTCCAGAAAAAAATGAAAACAGTTTGAATCTGGATGAACCTAAGAAACAGATTGCTGCAAGGGGACTAGAAGAAGAAGAAAATTACTGTATAACAGAGAAAATTAGGCACTGGTCAGGATGAGATGTGTTTAAGGGAAGGATGAGACAAGATTTTCCTTTGTTATAAACAGTGCCAAGTACATTTATGTGTGGACAATATTTTCTTAGCCATGACTCTTAACTATGAAATAAGAGATAGTTTAATTTATTCGGATTTAATATGCAAATACTGGATTTATTTGCTGCCATTTAAAACAACTAACATGATGGGAAAATATTTTGTATGATGGGACACAGGATTATGTAAAAATGGAAATATATCAATAACAAAAACAATCTAAGTTTTTTTTTATTTCACTGAAATCAAGCAGGAACTAATAAAATAATGAAAATAAATATAAACATGATTGTGCTCTAGTATTCAGCCTGGCAACCAGTCTCAGTAGCTGACAGGATAACACTCAGCTGTTGGGAAGCTGTACAACAGTATATACAGATATTTCTGGGCCATATCATAACAGAGAAATATTAAAATTCTTAAGGTGGAGCACTCATAATTATAAAATGAGGCAGTACATTATAAATGTTCCAGAATTCTACTGAAAATCTTAGGCCAGTTATATTATCAAAGCAGTGTTGACCTCCTTGTGACCCAGCTGGATCAGTGAATTTTACTTCTTCACCAACTGTCAAAAGCTACCTATCATAGCATTAATAAATGACTAGTAATGACTGCAAGCTCAGCAGCCATCATACTAGGGGTGAAACGATTCATTGATATATTACTTTTGTCGTAATAATTCATATATCTTTACAAATGGTGGAAAATCGATACAAAACAATGCATACTGTATTTTAATCTTCAGCAGTCATCAGAAATTATTAGCCATTTGCCTTTTTATTCTTTAAATTTAGAATTAACCTGAGGCAGTTGTTACAGGCACAGGCACTCATTTTGTTTGTTAAAATGAAAAAGACTTGACAACACTCACTTCACATCTACAAATTAACACCAAGTGATGTGGATTGTAATATTGCCCTCCTCCCAGTTCCATGGTAAATTATTTTATCCAACAGCTTGTTTAGCAAAAATGTAGTCTGAATTTCCTCTTACCTTTGCCACCCGATTTTATGATATTTGGACATTTATACTGGAGTGTAGGGTCTGGGCCAATTGCCCATCAAAAGGTTGGAATTTGATGATACTGTTGGCATAGGGTAGCCGCTTACTAGTGGGGCTAGCAAGCTTGAATACCTCAGGCCATACCTGCGTGAAACTGACAGGGAAATGATTTATTTTTGCAGGAATCGCAAGTATAAAATTTGGTATATATTTGATATGCTGACAGATAAGACAAAACTATAGCATTGGTGAAATTTGACCTGGAGCTTGCCATTTGCATTGCTAGTCACATGATATAAATGTTTGTTAAACTAAGTGTTTGAGCACAGCACAGTGCAACAAGCCAGAAGACAAAGCATGAAGAGGTGGAATTCAACATGCTCACATGTGTTGCAACAATGGCAAAAACCAGCACAATGCTATCAGTGCAGAACAAATCTAAAACCAATGAAATGGCACTTGTTATTGGCAGCATCACAGTGGGGTTTTTAATCTTCTGGTTTCTTGTGGAGTGGCATGGGTGCAAGCATGAGTGGAGAATCGAAAAGAACCTAACTGTTATGATGATGACAAGCACAACAAGATTTCATGCCAGCTATCCAGTGGCATTGCCCATAGTTCTCATCAAGAATGACAAAACTGACCCGATGATTCCAGGCAAAACTTTTCTCTGAACATTTTCATTATTCTAGCCAATTTCTCCAAATTCTTTTTTACCAATTCTTCAACACTGCAGGAATCGGGTTCAGGTGCTGGGACTGAAGATAGCGTTATACTGCCTGTGCCACCTAGTGTGACTCAAGTACAATCACGATTATGATGAGCAGTAAAAATTGTGGCTGAGTCATTCAATTTCTGGAAGTGATCTTCCAGCTTATGGGCATCTCATGCATCTTCAAGGAAAATTCTGTTAATGGTCTCCCTAATTTGGTTAAAACTGGTTTGTACATCTCCAATGAAGCACTTTGCTGAGGGTCATGATCTCTTGCATCAGTTGGTTGTCAGGTCCTGTGCTGCTGTATCCTTGAGTACTATGTCCTCTGACCCTGCTGCAGAGAGTAGCTCATCATCGAGCGGCCTAGTTATCTGGCTGGGATCTGTTTTCTGTACAATTAAGTTTTTGTATGGTCTTTCCACTTAACCTTGGTGGTTGTAGTATGCCAAATTTTTCATATATGCCACAGCCATGTCAAGATTCATGACGGGAAAGACTGTAAGGCTTAACTCATTCCCCCTCCTTTTATATCCAAGAGGTATATTATAGCTTCAGAGTTCTTGTTAACCAGTCTTAAAAAAATTAAACTCACCACAGACCAGCTTTTTAATTCTGCTATCAGCTTTAAAGATGCCATTAGCCCTTTTATTGCTATCAAGGTCATTGCCCCAAAAGTTGTCAAGCTGGATTTCCAATTCCTGTGCCATTTGATTGCTGGCAGGCTCCATCAAGTGGATAGTATTCACAACCACCAAAGTCGTCCATTGCAAGGTCAAAGCCACCTTCAGCCATGTTTTGCAATTGTGTTACCACTAGCAATAGCACTTCTATATGGAAATGAACTTGGTCAATTCCGCTCCATCTGCCATGAACTTGGAGGGAAGGAGGCCTGGAGAACCATTGATACTCTTTGGAAAATGTATCATGTAAATCTCTCCAGCCATTTTTAAGTGTTGGGATGGACAAGGAAAGGCTAAGGATGGATGGACAGACATTTGCACGAACAATGCCATTATACTTCTGACTTAAAGACAGGTGTAAATAAATCGGACAAGGACGAATTAAAGACTACAAGCTAATCCTTCCTCCCCTATTATTAACCACATGCTTTTCAGAGAAAAGGCAGGATTATGTGATTGTGCAGATTCCCATGTGCATTCATAATATCAGAAAAATGGTGGGGATTATGTGATCCTGCAGATCTAGATGTATATTCATAATGTGATGACTTCAAACTCATAGCTGCCAACCCCCAAGGACAAAAATACTGATTGTTTATGACAAAAATACTGATTTTCAGGACCAAATACTGATTTTTAACATTTTAATGCATATGTAACTACTTACAACATATACAACCATCAGTAAGGTAGGACAGTGCCTTACATAATTATTTTATATCAAAGATGCATGTGTTGCATACTTGCACCTTCTGGATGGGCACCCTGTTTCATTTGGATGCCCATTCAGAAGGTGCAAGGGTGCAACACACTCAGACACAGGCTGTTTATAGGAGCCTTTTCCACACCTTGTTTATTTTTTTCAATTATTATCAATTCCAATGTACCAACTGTCATTGATAATCTCAATTCTGTGTGATTTTCTTAATGAACTGTTTTCATTCTATCATACGAGTAATCCTTTGCGATTTTACCATCTGGAAAATGCATGCAAAATAAATCGCCAGCAACACTAGTAACTGAAAGAGGAAGGTTCATTTCTAAAAGAAATTTAATAAACCGAATTTTGATCGAATCACATCAAGGTTCTCCCTGGTATTTATATACATCCAAGTTCATGCTGAGTTGTGTATGATGAAGCAGCAAGCTGATGTTTATTAGCTTTTTCGTGCTCTTGTATTTCATGTGTGCCTCCATGCCCAATAGCGAAATCACATTACACAATTTCCAAAACGTAAAGTCTTCTCCTTTACTAGATGATTTCACAAATCTAAACAAGACGGCACAATTGTCCTTTCAGTTCTGTTTTCTTGTCTTTTCTGGTGAAAATTCTGAATATTCTGCTTTCCTATTCAACATGAATATTACAAAGATGAGACAAAGTGGTAGCAGTAACTGTTTGCGAAATCCAATATGGCGGATAAAGACAGGCATGGTAGCCTCGATTTCGAATGAACCAATCATATTGTAGAACTGTATTCCTGTATACATGAGATAGATTTCTATCAGAATGGAACCGAGTGCCCGTTCTAAACTGAAAATTGCAAGGAAATTTTTTATTATTTTTTTTAATTAAAAAACGTATTTTTTGCAAAAAAAACATACACCCGTATTCAGGTCCAAAATACGGGACAAATACGGAAAAAACAGGACACTTGGCAGCTATGCAAACTATGGAGTTGGTCTGTACATTTGCACATCCTTCTTGTGGGTCGGTGGTTCTTCCCGGGGTTTTCCAGGGTTCTTCCTCCACTAGTTATACTGGCCACTATGTATAGCTTATCTTGTGCTGAAAAATGGCATTAAACCCTACAACAACAACAACAACATTTGCACATCAGATTTTGAATTCTGATGCTGACTCCTGGGGGATGGGGTAAGGTTGGACTAATAGGGGTTGGTGTGGGAGTTTTGCTTAAACCTAAAATACTAAATTATCAGACTAGCATGTCTAGTGTGTGTGTGTGTGTGTGTGTGTGTGTGTGTGTGTGTGTGTGTGTGAGAGAGAGAGAGAGAGAGAGAGAGAGAGAGAGAGAGAGAGAGAGAGAGAGAGAGAGATGAATGACCCAAGTGTAAACTCATTAAAATGGGAGTGGGTGTCAAAAGACAGCTTTTGGTCATGCCCTAGTACCATACATTTGTGACCCATGGTCATACCTTTAGAACCCTTGTGATAACTACATAATTTTACACTTATCCAGCATAAACAGACAACAACTACATTTGCTCCCTGTGTATGCTCTTACTCCCTGGGACTGAATCCTCAAGGCAAAGAGTTTTGGGGCAGGTAAGGCAAAGTAGGGAAGTTTGGGAATAAGTGTTTCATAAACACTCAAATTTTTAAGGCCATCATGATGATAAACTTTTACAGAGACCTACCTCATCCCATTTAGTCTGTGGGTTTCTCAAAGCATCATCTTGCTTTCTCCAGCGAACTCTGTAACCGATTCCATACCCATTGTGATCTTCTGGTGGTAGTGGCTGCAAGAAGGGAAAATAAACCATTAGCTATTGCACTGCAAAATTAGTACATGTTCCTCTGTACAAATGAGTAGCACATTGTTCAAGGAGATTGTATCTATTTGATATGGTTGCTGCATATAGTGAAAAAAGCTAATTTTTAGTCAATTATGTTCTCTGAGAATACTTACCCAATCACAATAACGTTAGGAAGACAATCCAATACCTTTTGCATCCAGCAATCATGGAAAGACAAAAAAGTTCAGCTTTCTTGTCTATAGGGAATAAAGATGAAAGGAATAAACTCTTCCTAATTTTTCTTCTTACCATAGATTGGTGGCTACAGTTACTTACCAGTTTTGACTGAGTGATATTAGTAATGCGTCTCAGGTAAGTATTGTCAGTAAAACATAATTTACTAAAACATTTGGTTTCTCCTTAGAATACATTCTCTGATCATATGAATGTTACAAAAATTAAGTAACAGGAGGAGGCAATGTCAAGCATGTTGCCTCTACCATGCTCATCCTGGAGGGAATATGTATAATGGTAAACCACACTCCTAGTAAGAGAACAGTACCACTGGTGGTTGCCTAATCTGTGATGCCAGTAACTATGCAAGTAAAGAGGGAAGCAATTATTTTCTTTCTACCGAGTAAATCACTTGGCAAATCCAGAAAAAGCTGGACTTTAGACTGGTCTGGTGATGGTCTGGGCTGCAGTCACCAGACCTACCAGATTACAGTTCATTCAGCTCAGCATTGTGAATGACATCTGCAGCTATAACTCAAACAATTTTCAGGCGAGTGTCTTGCAATGTAAATAAAATTAACAAACTTCACATGAATTTGTTTTGCACATGAATGATTTCAACACAATTCTTATTGAAATACATGGAAACACCATTCTTACTGAAATACAAGGAAACACCATTCTTATTGAAATACATGGAAACACCATTCTTATTGAAATACATGGAAACACCATTCTTATTGAAATACATGGAAACACCATTTATCCAATACATGCTGAAAAAGTGATAAGTGTAAATTTTACAATGTTAGTCCATTTTTGATACTGGACTGAACCATTAAGGGAGCCACTGCATGCTAAAGGTAAACAAATATTGTCTATACATCTAAAAGATTATATCATAAACAGACATTATCTAGAAATTTAAATCTCACATGAAAATTTACTGAGCTACAGATGTGAAGCTGAATGAACTAAAGTTGAATTTTGTATCTTTTAGAGAGTACAAAATATGAAACAATTAATTATTCATTAGGATATCTGGCAAACTCTCAACAAACAGCACTACATTAGCCATTTACCTCGTACATGCATCTTTTGATGCCTCAACTATATTTCAACTGAAGCATGTTTCAATTTCTGCATCGGACACATTTGGATACATGTGCATCTTCTTCATAAAAGATTGCTCCAATATGTAAACTAAACATTGGCCATTTTGAGCTGGATTTCACAGCACCACCTTCAGTTAACCCACCCTATTAGCAACTATAGGCACTGAGGTAAATGGCCATGACATCACATCATGTGGTGGTTATTTAAAATTAAGTCATAATCTGCTATTTAAAATAGTAACTAGGTTTGAATCTCCCTAATCTAAATGGACACCATACACTTTGTTTGGTAGTTCTACAGTTCTAAACACCACGATGCTAAAGGTTTCATCAAGTCACATACAGACTCCAGTCTCAATGTTGATAATTTATCATATTAATATGACTAAGTGATACAGACACAGAATGAAACCAGAAGATTTAGAGGTTGTGGAAGGTTATAGCTGGTCACACAGTCACAATTATGTGAGAGCGAATGAAGATTCTAAGGTTTTAGAAGCAGATTAAAATTTATTCAGTGCAATATAATTATGCAGCCATAAAGATCAACTTGAGTGGGTTTGGGTCTCTTCAGACCATCATGGCAGTCTGGACACCTAATTTATCATCGTACGTTTTTGGTTGATATGCAAATGCTTCCTGTCACACACTTTAAATATAAATGTAGAATTCGTCATTCCATCTATGTACTGACAGCTTTAGACAGTGGGAAAATGCACCCTACATTTACTGCACAACCAGATAGATGTGCATGTTATTTTGCACCATGCTATCCCTACATTTATTGGATAACCAGATAGGTGTGCATGTTATTATGCACCATGCTATCCCTACATTTATTGGATAACCAGATAGATGTGCATGTTATTATGCACCATGCTATCCCTGCATTTAGTGGATAACCAGATAGATGTGCATGTTATTATGCACCATGCTATCCCTACATTTATTGGATAACCAGATAGGTGTGCATGTTATTATGCACCATGCTATCCCTACATTTACTGGATAACCAGATAGATGTGCATGTTATTATGCACCATGCTATCCCTACATATATTGGATAACCAGATAGATGTGCATGTTATTATGCACCATGCTATCCCTACATTTATTGGATAACCAGATAGATGTGCATGTTATTTTGCAAGCACTTATAAGCAGAAGGTACACATTTAACCAACCATCCTAAAGCATTTTATTTTTATACCCACTAATCATGTCATACAGACAAGCCACCTGTGCTGATATGGCATCATGTAATGGCACTTATTACAACAAGCATGAGGGTGTCTGAATTCACACAAGAAATTCACACAGTCATGTCTCTTCTTGGACATCAACTCAGAAAGAGAATACAAAGCTATCAGAAACATATGATAGGACCTGAATAATGATTGAATAATGATTAAAGATTGCACTGTGAGGAATCAAACATTAGTAAAGTTTAGTATTGCCCAATTAACTCTCATTTTTTTTGTTATGATTTTGTAAAAGGAAATAATTGTTTAATCCAACAGCCTTTGTTCAGTGAACTTTAAATCATGTACAGAGGTACGAGAAGAAGTTAATATATACAAGCACAGGTTTTTAATCTCCGAAAAATGTATAGTACAGCTAAATAACTGAATAGATATAGCTAATTAGTAAATTGAATAGATATAACTAACTCAGCTAATTAGTAAATTATTTCAATGTCACTTATGTTCTCCATTTTTTTAAAATGCTAAAAAAGTGTCCTATGTTCCCTGACATTATCAAGTTTTTTAAAATGCTACAAGTGTCCTATGTTCCCTGACATTATCAAGTTTCACCCAAAACCATCTGATCTGACCTGCCAACAGGATAATCTGAGGGGGTAAAAATCATGTGATTAATGTTTTTAAACATCTGAAACACTTCTAAGCAGAACAACCAACAGCTGCTCCAAAATTTGTCACTACTCGTGTACCACAAGTACATGCCAATAAAACATAAATGGCTTAGATGTCCAACTACCCTGTTCTGTGCTCTAAAATCTTTCTGTAAATAACAACAAATATGTACAAGAATGGTAAAATAATAAAAATTTAATTTTAACAGTGCATATACTACACTGCTTGAAATTTCCCAGGCATGCCTTCTGGTATGGAATCACAAAGGCAACAGCTGTTCTATTTATAGCACAGTGCACTAAGTGGCTTTGTCACATGTATAGTGATGGCCTACACAGCAACAGATGCGAAGAAATAAAGGGTGAAACTGGATTTGCATAACTATTGTATGTGCTTAAGTTAAAATATAAAGATGTCAACATACCATCCACGTTATTCTGAGGGTCCCTACATTTCCACCTCCTCCACCAACATTGTCTGGTTTCCTCAATGGTTTAGCTCCATTAATAGTTCTCCATTCTAGAACAATACAGAGACTTTGTCAGTGATGACACTCATGATAGAAACCTGTATTTTATCTGGCTATGACTGCCCATCACTAGTTTGGCAAAGTTGTATCAATAATTTTAGTCATCTGTCTTTAGTTTGGCAAAGTCCTGTCTGTAATTTTAGCCAACACCTGCAGTTTTATCCTCCTAAAATTGACAGATGATCTTAAATGAAAAGTTTTGATGAACCTAATTAAGTATGCATGTGACTGTTTCCACAATAGCTGATACTCTATCAGTTAAGCCCCCTTCCATCACCACCACCACCATCACCATAGTTTGCATGAACTAACATGCAACCATTGGTCAATACCTTCATTTCTTACAAGACACTTTCAGTTAATCAGAGGGATCATTGATCCTATTGATCACTGACTTTTCAGTTCATTCACAACACTGGATTTGCAGCCTGACCTTACAATCCTACAAATTCTTGATTGTAGTCCATTTAAAGACCCAACAAAAAATTAGCCCATATGATAAAGTAGAAGCCCCTTCCATTTTCCTACTGTGTTTCATTCCTAGAGATCAATAAAGCTATTTGATAAATCAATGCAGTTTCTGAAGCTAGTATAAAATAATAGCTTTTACATGTGTTTATTTTATTTAAACTCTTTAAAAAAAAAGAATTAAAATGCATTTTATGTTGTTTCAATGCATACACACCTATACAGTATTCAGCAACTAAAATTTCCCCTCACTGCCTTAAATTGATGTGTTGTGACAAAAGGATTGACAGAAAGAAGAAAAAAGTGTTAAAGGTATTCAAATACTAATATTATGAAAGATGAAAAAACAATAAGAAATGATATTAGTATATGACAATTATATTTCATACTATTTCAAATTCTTCTTTCAAGTTATTAAACTGTTGTCAGAATATTTAAATCATTACAAAAGCATGTCTAATTTTATCCATGCATACTTCATCAAAATGAACAACATAACTGTAAAATACTATTGCTTGAAGAATAACTACCAATGAAACACTAAGTATATGCCCTAATTACAACAAAGTAATGAAATACCAGGTATATGCCCTAATTACAACAGAGTAATGAAACACTAGGTATATGCCCTTATTACAACAGAGTAATGAAACACCAGGTATATGCCTTAATTACAACTGAGTAATGAAACACCAGGTATATGCCCTAATTACAACTGAGTAATGAAACACCAGGTATATGGCCTAATTACAACTGAGTAATGAAGCCCACACTTTACTGATTGTTGGACAAAACCAATGAATCAACATCTGTCAATCAAATTTTCTGCTATTACACACAATTATCTGACAAGTAATAATCATACATTTGTTGAATTAAACAAGTCCAGCATTCTCTCTTCATGTGAGCCACAATTATCCATTCAGCACAAACCAGCTTGATTGATCAAGTTTTAAGTAAAGTCTAGTGGTTGAAGCTGATGCATACTTGAGGCAGGAACAAATAAATGAGTCATTCCATTGTTTTTTTAATTCAGTTAGTATCTATGCACTTTGATAGGTGAACAGATCCAATGTTGACGCTGATTGCTAACTGCATTAAACAAGGGGCAGCTGGCCACAAGTTTGGTTCAAGTGGAAAGATAACATTATCCAAACCAACAGGGATTTTACCACTCCTAAGCCATGCCACTCTTAAGTTAATGCCATGTCGTTGGAAAGTTATTTACGGCACAACTTTATGCATAATATTTTAATGAAGATCATACATCTGTACTTTAATAACTGATTAGCTTGGTGTTATTGACTGCATCAATTCTATCTAATGCTGAGTATAAGCGATTGATCTTGACAGGTGTTTGATTTGTCCTCATAGGTAATAGTATTGTTTAACCATTGAAATAGTCATCATTTGTTGCCTTGTTGCCAGCAATTTTGTCCTTTTGTGTTCTTTATTTGGGATATTTGAAGAGGTTAATCCTGGAAATTAAATACCTGCAAAATAGCCAAACTCTGACTGGCAAAGCCATGAATCTCAGCACCCATGAAAATGTCCTTTTTTTTTTATTAAAAAAAACCCCATGAAAATTGAGAGCCACAAAAATAAATGGTACAGTACAGAATCTTAGCTTCTTCTGCTACCAACCAAAGCTAGACCAACTTCAATAGATTAGCCTGCACCTTACTCAAGGGCCAACAGAAGAATATGTCTGCTGCATGAACTGGGCTATCAACCTATCACAAGGATTATTTTAGGGAATGAAAACAGAACCCAACTGCAATGTAAAAATTATCTAAATATTATACAGAATTCCCAATTTCTGCAATTAACCACTGAAAATTATCTTCCGAACTGATGATCCCCCTACCCCAATGATAGGCCCAAACAGCATTCCTAATTACCATATTCCTAATTACCGTTTAAGCCTGCTTATAAGTCAGGTCAAAATGCAGACAACATGGACTCTGATCTGCCATTGCATCATCACCAGCAGATCAAATCAATGTTGTTTGTTCATCTGATTACTCCTCAGAACTGCATAGACCCAGATCTGAAATTGCATTATACAATGGCAGATCTGGGTCTGTTCAGTGCAATTTCTCTGACTTATAAGCAAGTACAAATGGTACCCATGGAAAAATACCTATAATAGACAGGAGTTACAAGCTCCATCCACTTCAGTATGTGCTTTAATTGAAAATATCAAAATTAGACAAAATTTATCAAAGTTTGACTTTCAAGTCATACTCTCTTGATGAAGATGCAGTCACACACAGGTAAAAAGAAAAGTCACAGTACTGCATAAATGTATAATATAATTAACGCTACATTGGCACCAATAAAAATGAAAACAAAAACCATAGTCACAAAATTCTCTTTATCTTGCACAAATCTTTTAAGCAGACTTTAGTTGTTTAATCTTTTTTATATGCAAAACATTTCACAAAATATATTCTTGATAAAAGTGGTTTCACCTTATGGACTTGTTAAAATCTACTGGTTCTAGGTATCAAGATGTAAACAATCTAACATTTTTACAAAAAGATAATAAATTTGGTAAAACAGTATTATTATTATTTTTAGAAGATAAAAACATATAAAATATAAATTTTATAGCATTTTATAAATTGTGTGTGTGTGTATATATATATAGACACACACACACACACACACACACACACACACACACAAACAAGATATATAATTGTCAAATAATGTTTATTTCAAAATCTGCTTAGATTCTTATCTTTAAAATAATAATGAAATAGCATCATCCTTTATTTTAAAATATTTCAATTTATACTTTTATTCTTGACTGATATTTTTATAATTTTATTTTTCAAGTATATAGAAATCAAAATTTCAGTAAAATTATGATGAAAAAACATCATCCATTATTTTAAAATATTTCAATCTTTACCTTTATTCTTTATTCATTTTTATTTGTGAATTTGTTTTACTGAGTATACGTTTTACTTCGATTTTACACAAATATCCTAACAGTTCTTTCTGTCTTCTATAATAACAACAATGATGATGATGATGATAATAATGATAATAATAATTTGGATTGTGGAATTTTATTAATCTAGCTTAAACAATTTTTCAGTCATATCGCTATGATGTCTGCAGTTTGACAGTTTATAGTGATGTCTCGCACTGAGGCACCATTGCGGAGACATGTAGCATGACGTCCCACCCAGTCATATTATCCTGACACCAGGCTGTCCAGTACTAGCACTAACCTCTTAATGCTGAACGCCACCCAAGGCAGCTGCTAGTACCATTTTTATAAGTCTTTGGTACGACTCAGCTGGAGTTTAACCCACAACCTCCTGCATCCAAGGCGGACGCTCTAACCACTAGGCCACTGAAGCCGTCAAGCTGATGATAACAGCTTAGTTGAAACTTTATTTCATACATGAGTTTTAACATGCAGAGATCAACATCACAGTACTGAAGCGAGTGCCGGCATTGATAGGGATGCTGATTTTGATGAAAATATTGACAAAATTTATGTTTTAGGCAATGCATATTGTGATATTGAGCTGATAACTGGTTAAAATAAAATTTGATTGATACTTTAGGCAGTGGGGATCATGGTCTCGACTATAATGAAATAAACAGAACAGATGATAACAACTGTATATACTCACCTATAAGTCGAGTCCAACTGCAAATTACAAAGATCCTGATCTGCTGTTACATAATGTGCCTGCAGATCAGGGTCTATGTTGCTGGTTCTACTGATTATTACAAACAAACTGCACAGACCCAGACCTGCCAGCACATTATGGGTCTGTGCAGCTGTACTCAGCTTATAAGCGAGTATATATCAAAGTAAGTTGGGGTTTTTTCTTACTTTGATGCTGACAATGATGAAGACGTTGATGGTTTTCAAGCTAACTGGATGCTTTAAATCTTCAATGTTCATAAAGTTCGCCTGTATATCAAGGTTGAAGGAACAGTAATTCAACAACCAAAGTTTAATGTAGTGATTACTGCTATCTGATATGGGACCAAAATCTTGGGCAACATTTAATTTAGTTATAGAAACAAACCAATACAAAGAACAGGAGCAGCCACCCTGTGCACCAAAATGGATGCCAATGATTATTTGAACAATGAAGGCATTTATTGGTTTTATGTTTCTGCACGGGTGTTTCTGTTTCTCATCCATGAATCACTACTGGGGACTAATTTCAGTAGCATTATTTCAATCTTTAGATCTTTAAAAACATAAATGTGTGTGTGAATAATAATATGAAATTTTACTGCATTCCTGGAAATGGACCAGAGTGAACCCAACAAACATTTTGCATTAGAATTTATTATGGAATAAACATAATGAAATGCATAAGCAGCTTTGTAAAATTTCCTGGAAAGTATCTGTTTTGCTTCCTGCCCAATTGTCCAGAGAATAAAAATTTATTAACCTTTGACATTCTTGATGGATTTTTTTATATTTGGTAACCATCTTGAAGGGCATACAATTCCCAACAATTCACACGCTTACATATAGGATGTAAAAATGAATATTTCAAATATAAAAATTGCACTGAAACAAACTTTTTAAAAAGTATGATTTTTTTTTACTTTGCACTGAATCTTTAACATCTGAAACTTTTCAAGAAAGTAAACAAGACTTTGTAGATAATTTAGTGCTTATAAAACTGTATATGACTGAAAAGTTATTTGAATAACTTGGCCATGAGACTTACCAATGTCACTGCACTCTCTCACTACTGACTGAAAAAATTTCCAGTTCTACACAAATACCTGTCTGATTGGGCTTCAGAATGAAATGGGCTAAATTTACTTGAAAGAGTCTTTAATTTTAATGTGTGAAAATGTGGTTTCCTGAAAGACAAGAGTTAATTTGTTTAATGTACTGAATTAGAAAGAAAACAGATTCTCTATATGACTCTACATACTTGTTTCTGCACTTGGAACTCCAACTCCATATCTGTTGACAGCACGAACACGGAACTTATAAGCGGATCCTGGCTTGAGTAAACGTAAAATGAACTGCCTCTTTTGACTGTCTGTCTGTCCCGGGATAATTGTGTCAGTCAGAGTTATATCTGAAACAGATGATCTCAATTTTAGTATAGTATATCTCCTAAGCAGAGTCTTACATCAACTTCTGTACTTTGATAACTATGATGAAGCCTCAAACTCCAAATATCAGAAATCATTCTCTATATCCTTTGAAATTTTGTGATAATGCAGAACAAACTATTTCTGGGAATAGTGATTAATCTATAATTTATTTCACTATGTGGGTGTGCATATACATATACTGTATCTTTGATATACTTCAAGCTTAATAAATTTTTCATTAAAAGGAAACAAGGCTTGCCGAGTTTTTGACTTTAAATTAATGAAAATGTATACAAGTGGTATATCAATGACATAGCAGGCATAATATACACATACAGCTCACGTGTATTTTTGGAACTCCACGCATCAAGGTGGGGATGGAGAGAGTGGAGAAGATTAAGAAAGACCCCTCCACCATCTCTCTGCACGTCCTGACGGAGCTGCCATGGTGGCTTGCAGAGAAATGCTCTGTACACTACGCTTTCTCGCCGAGTCATCAAGGATGACTACCGTGGAGAGTGGACATGGTCTCTATCAAATGGGCGTAGTTTACTGTATGACCCCTGCAAGCATGCTCTTTATAGGTTTACGAGAGAGAGAGAGAGAGAGAGAGAGAGAGAGGCCAATTTATCTACATTATTGTCAGATGATGATACACACTTCCTAGTTCATATGAGGATCATTTAATAAATAAAATGCCAAATCAAATTTTAGATAATATTAACAGTCACAATGCCTCAAAAACTTTACCAATACTACTGCACTTTTTTTAATTTACAAAAGGGCAACTGACACCTTTTGCAAAAAGTTTACGCTTTTACTTTATTCAAAGAAATCTGAACAAACTAATGCACTGACTTGATGAGACCTTGTTGATCTTCTTATGACCAGTACAAAGTCATCCTACTGTTTAAACATGAAAAGTAATCCTCTGAGTTATGTACATTTAAATTCCCAATGACAGCTGCTTCTGTTAAAAAAACACAACAAAACAAAAAACACTGAATTTACACTTAAATGTGAGCCATGTGTTCTGCCATTGAAAAGTAATTTACTGTTCTTTTCCATTTGGGTATATTTTTTATTCTTTCATTCATCACAAGATAAATTTACTTGGAAACTTAAATGGTCTCTCCTCTAATAAAGAATTGACTTGAGCTGATGTTCTGCAGAAATAATGACAGTGACTATTGTAAACATTGTTATAAAATTTTCGCATCAGAAGATGATGTCAATTTCAGCGTGGGAAAGGTGCGTTTCTGACATGGAACCATCTGACTTGGTACATTGTAATTTACACCTCAAATTAAGGTCCTGTCATTAACTGCAGAAGTTTGGTAATTGTTCCTAATTAATCTGACCTCAGTGCTGAAATGAATAATAATGTTAAAAATTTTCAAATCTTCAATGTTCAACAAATTTAAGGCATTCTGCATGGTTGTATCCATGTGTCCTATAATTTGTTCATTCTTGTAAGGAAAAATGTAAAAACATTTTTATCATAATAGAAAAAACTGATCAGTCATGGAAATGATGCATCAATAACCTAATCATACCACATATCCAACACATTTAATTATTTCAATGCAGTTTCCTGTTTGTGACTATTGCAGCATTTGGCCATTTAAACAAAAAAAGCAAAATATGCAAACCAATTTCTATCAATAGTATTTAGATGATTTCTGTATTTGGTATACTGCTTTGCAGCTAAAATGGATCAAGTGGAAGACATGGGATCGATTCCTCATCTCTCTCTCTCTCTCTGTACAGTTCTATAACATGATATAATGACTTTACGTAAATAAAAGACCTATCAGTAACAGTGATACCAACTCTTCACATCCCTTACAAAATGTATTTCTGTGGCTACAGCAGCTGTCCTATTCCTTTAGCTTTCCATTTTCATTCATACTGATTAAACAAATACAAGAGACACTTAGAATTTAAACATGAAAGTTGGTTTAAATGAACTTTGAATTTCTAACAGTGAAAGCCAGGCAATTCAGTCACCAGCATGTACATAAAAAATACATGGGGAATACGCTCAGCAAAAGCAGTTTTTATTTAGCAAACTATGTTTCTCTGAGAAACTTACCTGATCATATTCAGAAAGGTGAAAAACTCCTCTTTTCCATCTATATTCCATATAGTGTTATGTATATTTAATTTGTACTGTTTGTTGGTTTTTGTCCATAATTATAAGCTAAGTATATTGAATTGTATTGTGTAACCTACCTTTATCCATAACTGAGGGTAGGAGTTGGGCCTACCTGATTAATGTTTTGTTATTTTCTAAACAATATATTACAGAGCTAGTATTTATCTATGATTTCAGAAGATCTTTTTAAGATCATTATTACCTGAAAGTAAACATTTACACATGTTGAGTTCAAGGTCTATTTTTTTAAAGAGATTAAGAATGTTCCAGAAGCAAGTTGTTCTATGAATTTGATGGGAAAATGCCCTTCATCCTATTTCTGTTATTTTGTCAACAGACATGATTTTGGTCCTCAACAAAAAAGAACTAAAAAAACTCAAGATGCCATTTTTTGCAACCATGCTTCATTCTTTCCAATTCCATCAGTTTCTGTTGCACAAAGATTCATTGGATGAGAGAAAACGTTTGACCAATCAGAATAGTCTTTACAACGATCGTGTGTTATATAAGATACGGAACAAATACTTCACAAGGATTGTTATGGAATGGGATTGAAGAAACTGTTTTTTAAAAACCCGAATTGGAGGTGATATAAGAAATGGACTACATCGAGAAACTGATTTTTCTTATAAGAAGAAAAACAGAATTCCACAATGGAAAAAAATCATGTCTGTGTCTAGATTTTTATATAAATGTTGTTTACTTCAGAATTACTCATTCCATATCTTAACATCAGTCTTAGTGGAATCAATTTTAGTTGTGTTCAGTTCAGAGGATTTAATATATTTATTAAATTATTCATTGGAATTACAAATTGCTCATTGATTTCAGACTAAATCACTATTTTGCGATTATTCTGAATTCATACAAGGGCATTCTGGATTATAATGTCATTGTGATACATCAAGACTGCTGGCACATTTGCACTTTCAAGACTATTGGCACATGACTAAATTCAAAATTGGACTTAATTTAGAACACCACTTGAATTCATTTGAAATACTCTACACTTCTGGACCTGTGACAGAACTTTTAGGACTACTTGGGATTTAGTTCACAATACTGTAAGTTCTTTTAAATTTTCACTTGGTATTCTAGTGAAATAAATTATTTGTTGAATTTTACTAAACTTTATTGGTTTCCACTCTTTTCTGTAACTTTGTTTCAGATCATAAAGTCACAACAATAGACAAAGGGAAGAAACTCTCCCCAAAACTTCCTCTTACATCCTATTACCATTGCTTGGCAGCTGTAGTGGAAGGAATTATTAGTAATACGATTGGGAAGTATAATTTGCAAAATAAGAGTCCACTGGAGGGACTGGCATTCTACTAGGTGAAAAAAATTTCCAGAAATTCAAGATAAGACCATTTCTTTCCTAAAATTCATCTCTGATATTTTTGAGTGATAACAAGAATTTCAAATTAATTGCTGTAGTGGACATATTAGAGGTTAGACTGACATCATTTTTATTTACGATCATACAGACATCAATAGAAGTCTTTTGGTGAAAAACCCATGTTAATATGACATTTTTATTTACGATCATACAGACATCAATAGAAGTCTTTTGGTGAAAAACCCATGTTAATATGACCATCTATTCAAGTAACAACAAGAAGACAGCTGACATGGCAGCCATAACGAATTTGTGATTAACATATCTGTCATTCAGGACCTACTAGGTATCATAAGAAGTCTACTAGTGAAAACCCCATGTTGATATAACCATCCATTTAGAAGGATTAAAGATAATATTGTCCATGGTGGCCATACTGAGGGTCAATTTCCATAATTTTTATTAATAACCAACTAGAAACCATAAGAACTCTTCTGATGAAAACCCATGTTAAAATGACTTTTCATTTAAGAATAGTGATAAGAATTTCAAGATTGCCACCATGGTGGCCATACTGATGACAGATCAGCACCATTTTAATTTTGGAACAAATAAATACTACAAGAAGTCTTCTGGTGAAGACCCTATGTTGATGACTTTCCATTCTGAATGAGCAACACTAACAAGATTTTCAAGATGGCTGCCGTAGTGTCCATATGGATAACAGATGTGCACCATTTCTATTCAGGACCAACTAGACATCATGAGAAATCGACTGGTGAAATCACATCGATGCTATGATCAGCCATCTAGGAGAAGTAGTATTAATAAGATTTTCCACATGGACTTTGTGGCAGTCAAAGTCAGATTGTCACTTTTTTCATTTACGACCAATTAGACATCATAAGAAGTCTTTCTGTGAAAATCTCATGCTAATATGTTCATTCATTCATTCAGAAGTAGTGATAACAAAATTTTCAAGCTGGCCATTGTGGTGGTCATATTGGATGTCTGAGTGGCACTATTTTCATTTTGGACCAATTAGACATCATAATAAGTCTTTTAGCAAAAAAACCCAAGTTGATGTGACCATCAACTCAGGAGGAGTAGTGGAAGCCATACTGGATGTGCAAGTGGCAGCATTTTCATTTAGAACCGGCAAGGCATCAAGATCTTCTGGTGAAAACCACATGTCAATATGACCTTTTGTTAAGGAGTATGATAACATTTTTTAAGATGGCTGCTGTTGCAGCAATACTGGACATCAGACTGGCACCATTTTCATTTAGGACCAATTTGACATCTTTCAGTGAAAATCTCATGCTCATGTGACCATCAATTCAAGAGCAGTGATAACAAGATTTTCAAGACGGTCATTGTGGCAGCCATATTAGACATCAGATCAGTAGGATGTCTTCTGTTAAAACCCCATGTCAATATGACTTTCTGTTTAGCAGTAGCTACAATAAGATTTCCAAGATGGCCACAATTTTGCCATGTTTGCCATATCAGATGTCAGATATGCACCATTTTCATTTAGGACAAACAGGACATCATAAGAAGTTTTTCAAGATGGCTGCTGTGGTGACCATACTGAAGTCTGAGAAGCAACATTTTCATTCAGGACCAACTAGACCAGTCAAGAGCAATCTATGACTTGGCTGAATCCGGCCTGTAACCTGGATTTATACATTTGTTCACATCATTGTGTGTGGCTTTAAAAATCATTTATCTGATCTGTGCCATGCAGCTGCACATGCCTGAAGTGCACCATGGGATGAATCTGTGTGTAAAGTTCAGGAGGAGTAGCAATAACATATACTAAAAGACAGAATGATGTTGGCCAAAAAACCATCCCATAAGCTCTTCTCGTCTATGACCAGTGGAGGTAATAACAATCTGTTCTAGATCCTTATTACAGGTTCAAAATAAAACAAATAAAGCATTACAAAAATTATAGTAAGTGTATGCCACCTAGCCAAGAAATATTTGGTATAGCCTTTTCATGCTGACAGGCTATTGTAACTTTGTATCACTGGTATCATGAAACAAACAGAATGTAAAAAAATCCCATGAAAAGTTCACACATACCATGATAATGACTTGGTTCATTTAAGTTACTTAGAATATGATCAAGTTCAGGATATTCATTGAGCTCAAATTCTTTTTTCTCTGTCACTGCATATTTCCACATGTTCGTCTCCCTTATGGCATGGGAAAGACAGAGATAAAACAAAAACAGGGGATTTGTATGAAAGTGTGCAACATATTTAATTTATTTAGAAAACATGGATTATTATTTTTCCATTATTATCTTATTTTATTAAAGATTTATAAGAGGAAATGAATCACTGATATACAGCACCTAGATGCAGTAGTCTCAGTATATGTGTAATAATACCTTACAATTTGATATACCAGTAATACTAGCGTATCAAGCTGCTTTACATCTTTAAAAACCATGTTATGTTAATGTATCTGGTGTTTGTGTGTGTATATACATATACAGTCCTACTCATTTATGTCAACATCCTCGCGCCGGAGGAAATATTGTCGACATAGGCGGATGTCGAGATAAGTGGGGGGGGGTCTGAAAAAAAGATACAAGTTAAATTGGTCAGTAAGGGGTGACCTGTCGTCAGTAGCATTTACACTTTAAGAAAACAAACAATGGAAATTTTGAGTACATGAAGACAAAACCAGTGTGAAATACACTTGTATATTGACAAATTACATTTTGGTTACCTTTGTGTAATAAAATCCACAATAAAATACTGCGTCGGTCACATCCTGATATGGAAAACAATCACTACGATATTCAATGTCATTAGCACATGGTTGCATATTTGTTATTTACATGCTTCAAGTACATGTACATGTACTTAAATTGGCCTAGATTTTGGTCAGTCTGTTCCCATCTTATTGAGGCTACCAAGGGGATGGGGCTATTCACAGGGATATGAAAAACATGTCAACAAGTTGGTTTAAACAGCACATGTATTTAGTTACAGAAGTCATCGTGAAAAGTACATAAAAGCGAACAAGAGATATGCGGCTGATATGATTAATTAAGGCGTAATATTGACACATGCTAATGAGGTATTAAAAGAAAATGATTCTTGCAATACAATATTGTAACAATGTCAGCTCAAGTGGTATACATTTAAAATACATCCCGGAGATAACAAGTTATGAATTTAATCTGCGTTTTACACTGCCGTTGGTAGCCATCGTAAATATAAATAAAGTTAAAAAGGAAACTTTCACAGCACAATAAACTTGTTTTAATCACCGATCACTTTGGGAAATGCAAGAATTGATCAGAGATCTTTGCTTTTATTTAAGTCACCGCGAGAGGCCAACTTTATAGGACCAAACAAACGCCTGTTTTTTATCCGACCGCGACATTAAAGCCTGGTGGCAAGATCAACTAATTGTTGAATAAATTGGAACTGGCAGCTTGTCGACATAAATGATTAGAAAACAAAGGCTTTGTTCAAGCTGGGACCAAGGGCTTCTGCCGGCATAAATGATTAGGCGGGACAATTAAAGCATGGCGCCAAGATCAACTAATTATTGAACAAAGTATGGGTCGGAACTGGCAGCTGGTCGACGTAAATGATTAGAAAACAAAGGATTTGTTCAAGCTGGAACCAAGGGCTTCTGTCGATATAAATGATTAGGCGGGACAATTAAAGCCTGGCAGCAAGCTCAACTAGTTGTTGAACAAAGTATGGGTCGGAACTGGCAGCTTGTCGACATAAATGATTAAAAAACAAAGGATTTGTTCAAGATGGGATCAAGCGCTTCTGTCGACATGTACGTTTATTTTTTATCTCAACGTCGACATAAGCATGATAATTTTGGTAGTAACAGTAGACCAAGGGACCAGGACTTTGCTTTTTTGTCGAAATAGGTGGCTTGTCGACATAAGTGATGTCAATATAAGTGGGTAGGACTGTATATATATATATATATATATACACACACACATACACAGGCCCGGTGTGTGCTGTTTTTCTTGTGTATGCGATGAATGTTTGGCACCTTTCCAAAATCTTTTGCATGTGTGAGTGTTTAACTCTCAATAAAGGCATAAAAGCACATGAATGTTGTAAAACAGTGCTCTCAACAAAGGCATATGAGCACATGAATACCGAAGAACAGTGCACTCAACAATGGTAGATGAACACATGAATATTGTAGAACAGTGCTCTCAACAAAGGCATATAAGCACAGGAATACTGTAGAAAAGTACTCTCAACAATGTCATGTAAGCATATGAATATTGTAGAACAGTGTTCATAATAAAGGTGTAAAGCACATGAACTGTAGAACAGTACTCTCAACAATGGCATATAAGCAAATGAATGCAGACCCTATCCTATCACAGTGTTCTCATATATAGCCAGTTGCAGGGAAAATAGTTATCTAATTCTTTTTTTATAAATAAATACCACATTTCATATGCTAGAAGTTGCCTATTTATCTGCCGCTTGTTTAAATCTACCAGTGCATGTGTTATTTATTGTTTACAAACTGCTTGAATGATCCATTTATTTGTGGGTCATATCCATTACTTACATGCTGCTAGATTCATCCACTTATTAGTGTAGTTGGTCATGCCATCAATGATGTAAGACTCTATATTTCCACCATGAACCTGAAGAGGGTCAGTCCATCTCAGAACTACATCTGTTGCATTTACAGACAGGCCCTGTACCAAGTCCACAGTATATACACCAGATGGCTCACCAGGGGGACCTGAAAATATTAATGATTGCATAAGCTGAAAGCATTGGCACAATGCATGCTTTATTACACCTATCATTCTGATCAAGGTGAAAAAGCATCTGAAGGTCAATCTACTTACCATATTTATTCACTTATAAGTTGAATCAAACTGCAACAACAAAGATCCTGATCTGCATAACGTTCCAGAAGATCAGGGTCTATGGTTGTCTGTTCTACTCATTACTCCTAACAAACTACACAAAACCAGATCTGCTGGCACATTATGCAATGGCTGATCAGGGTCTTTGCAATTTGCAGTTGAGCTCATCTTACAAGCGAGTACAGACTGTACTTTAAAAAAAAAAAATAATAATTTATATGCTTCAACCAGCTTTATATGAAACTGCCTGAAAAGATGAACGAACAAACTGGTTTTAAAAGCAAAAACAAAAAGCATTGATGATACTGAAGTGGACTGAGCAACGAAGAATGGATGGAGAGAGAGCAAGAGGGATGCATACTTGTAAGAACTGTCAGGAAATGACCCATCTGAAGCAAAATAATATTATCTGGGATGCAGCAGACAAAGTGCAGTGCACAGGCCATTGTGTAAATATCCTCATCTCCAATCAGTAAAGCTAACAAAATGACAAGCACACATGAGATCACTCAGCTTGACGACATTTATCCAAATGAATGTGCAGCTGACGAAAAAAATCTGGATTGGGACGATGCTTTGTTAAGAAATTTCGTCCATGCTGTTGATATTTTATGAAAAAAAACCTGAGACAATATTTCCCTATTATTTTTTAAAAATCTGTCATATCTGCAAAAAAGTTACATTAACTTAGGCTGCCAGTCTATCCACTGTTCCAATTTATCAATGTATGTCATATTATGCAGCAATTAATTATATACTGGTCATCATAACTGGTCCCAAGATCAATCAGTCGCATCGTTTTCTCTGAGTCTGGAATAACTTTGCCATTATGTCATGTGTCAATTATTCTAATATTTAAAGATAAGAAAACAGCAAATTGATTTTTGAATGACCTACAATTGCAAAGTTTTTGTAATATTAGGCAATAACAGTTTAATTGCAATCTCCTAAAGTCCTAAAGCATTTAATCCCTCCTACTCAATAATATCGAAAAGGTCGCATATTTTATAAAACAACGATGTAATACAACATTACAGGTTCAACAATTCCAAGACCATATCAAATACCTGCATTCATAGATGCTTGAGCAGTTAAGGAATGACCACAATTTTCCTGGAAATTTCCACTGATAACTTCAATAGATCATTTATCCTTAATTTCACATGAGTAATTACAATCAAATGACATTCTGATCCACTTGCTTTCTGCAAGATTTTTGGTTCAGAAAGGTAGGAAGGAGGGTGTTTGATTCCAGTCCAATCAAGTTCATGGAAAGAGCACTGACTGCCCAGTCTTTCTGATCTGGGACTGAAGAGAAAAACATGGATAGGCTTACATTCCACCTTGCTGAAAACAGATCCACCGATAGTCAGTCCCAGTAGATGTAGATTCAATTGAATAATGAGGGGTGAATTAATCATTTGGTTTGAATTAGCCAGTTCTGTTAGGACAGTGTGTCTACTAGTGCACTGAGCCTAGATGGAGAGACTTGAACATGGATATTTCACTGATATCACCACCTGAGAAAATCCCAAACCAGAAGGCAGAGGCCCGGGGATTTGATCTCCCCATGCCTTTGGATATAATTCACCCAAGTGGAATTGTCAGACAGAACAAGAATGCCCTTTCCACACAGTGCCTCCAACAATGGACTCACTATGGCATTTATCTCCAGGAGACAGATGTGTAATAAGATATCCTGAAGGGGCCAAAATTGACCTCAAAAATGTGGGCAGGGGGAGGCCACCCTGATCTGCTGTGCTGGCATCCATGAGGTTCATGATTCCCTGAGGTTCAATTTGCAAGGATTGTTCAACCAAGAACAATCTGTCAACTAGACCTTGTAACCTTTGAATTTTACTTCATTAAGGTGTTTATTTGGCAGTTTAATGGATGAACATATCTAAGACAGGTTGACATAATGATTGTTTGAGAACTTCATTTGCCAATGTCTGGTTGCTCAGAGTATGTGCCAGTCAAAACTTTGACTCTACCAGACATATCCAATAAATACTGGCATTTCAGGAACTTTGAGTACTGGATAACATAGATCCTACTGCAGTGATGTTTCAACCAGTTATCGCATCATGAGAAAGGCCTTCCAATCAATATAAACTGATATGGATTTTGGACATTCCAAGAACTGCAACATCTCCGTTGATGGCTGGGAATTCAGTATGAAAAACAGCATCTGCATCTTGAAGTGAGCATCGTTAAAATCAGATGGCAGTTTTTACAATGAAAAGAAATGTCTGTTCACCCTTGGACACTGAAGCTGCCTCTCTAAACAGTCAAACAAGTCAATGAATCGACCAGACTGTGGTAGCTCGCTGGATGTTGTCAGGTCTTTCTTGGATACAAGATCAACTGATGCAGGAAATCTGTGCACTGCCACCAACACTGTAGGTGGAGACATGCAAAACTCAAGCATCAACAGCTGGAAAACTTCCTTGAACAATGTGCAAAAGTCTGATTCTTTTTTATACATCAATCACTTTGGAAAATGCAACAATTTTGATTAGATTCCCTTGCTTTTATTCAACTTTGGTGCTGACTAGTGCATACACTACTCGGGCCAGATGTCAGCAAAAGCAGATGATATAAGAATGCACTGGTATGATAGTTTGTCAATATGAACAAAGGATTTGCTTATGTAACAATGTATAGATTCCAATGTATTTTATATCCAAGTTTGCGGCTTCTTTTAATGGGAAATTTCTCTACTCCAAACCAACATTGTATATCAATCTGATTAAAATTAGATCTCCACTGTCCTGCATGAAGATCAGACAGTGACTGCCTAGGGGACATTATTCTGATGACCTTTGAAATAGCCAATGGAAATGCAGCTTTCAGAAATTTGAAAGTGAATAAAATCATTTGGCACACAATGATCCTCTTCAGCTGGTATCGCACTACCATTTTTCCACAGTCCTCAGTCATAATGTGTGGTGAAATAAATATATTTTCGATCCTACCTCAGCATGCGTTTCATAATGTCATAGAGAACAATGTTATATTATCAATTTGACATTGACAAAACCAGGTACTCATCTGCATTTGAGAGATAACTCTGCTGGAACTAAACAAGATTAAGAGTTATCCAATAAATTTTCACTTTTTAAAAAATCAGAAAAAATACAAAATATATTCTCATATGTTGCCAAGAGACTCAACTTTTTTTAAAAGCAAAACTACAACTTTTACATAATGCACCAATCAAACCTAGTTTTAAGGTTTATATCTGAATACAATGTTCCCTAACATCGAGCTCCACCTACCTGAGGTTGTACAATTGGTGCTGTTATACCAGCCATACTGCTCAATCTCCCATCTTCATCTGATTGGCTGATAACATTAGTGATTATGATAATAACATAGGTCACCTGAATATGACTCCTATGCGGTCAGTGTCAGATCATCATGTAGGACACTAGAGATCTGATTTAATCATATTGGATTGTATACACAAGTTTTAACAGCCAAAAATGTTATCACAAAAAAAATTGCCAGATGGTATTTTGTCTCAAATAAGGGGAAAAAAAATGCATAATTGTCACACTGGCAAAGCCCAGTACAATCCCTGGATGAGCAAGCAGGTACATACATTGTGTAAATAATGGTAAACAATAAGGTGAGTAGTAAGATAACAGATATGTATAGACAGATGGTTTCTAATTAATATTTTTATCATTAACAATTTGGTTCTTTTTATACTGACCATTGATGATAAGCTCTGCTCTGGACTCATCGAAGTCCACCTGTGTCCTGGCCACACAGGTGTATTGCCCTTCATGATCATATTGGGTCCGTCGGATGTACAAACCACCCGTGTTGTCAGGAGGGGTCCCCTGTACAAACAGGAAGAAATGGTAAGAAAACAAGAGACCCACTTTTTGTAAAGCCTGTCTTTTATTTAACTAAGTAAAAAACGCTAAGTATTAAGGTTAATCTAGACTTTAACACTACAGTTAATCAATGGTTAGGATGCATGTACAGAAACACAAATGGACACCAAATTGACTGCTATGTTGAACTTCTGCCAATGCAGGTGAGGTTGCAAAGTTAAGCAAAATTTGTAAACATGTACATGGTATCATATTTGCAGCAGACATAACTTAATTTACTTGTTGAATCTAAATTTTAGCAAAAGGGGAAAAAATGAAAGCAATGTTTTTCTCTTTGTTAAAGATACTAAAAGCACATAATAACAAGGTAACCATTTAAATAGTTTGAGGCAAATAAAATAATGTATCCACTCATCATTTGGTTTAATTCTATAAGGTTACTGTTGGTGATTATTTCAAGATATCATTAATATATCCAAATAATACTAACTTTACTTAACAGATTTTTCAATAATTTTTACCTATGTGAGTCTGTTGACTGAAATATTATTTATTTAATTTAAAATATTTTTGTATAATTAAATGCTTCTAAAAGACATAATTATCCAGGTATGGGCATTTTTGTCATTCTTTTCAGTGATGGGCTAAGTTAATATTTACAAATGAAATGCATTTAACATGGATATTATTCCTCAAACTTTTCAGCTGTCGTGATTTTTTGAGATAAATATTCACAGTACCAGTGACTGTCACCAATTAAGATTTTCTTCCACTTAATGCTCAGTACTCCAATAAGATATAAGTAAAATACTCCATTTGACCATAATGTCATATCTTTGCCTTTCCTAGCATGCCTCCCTTATTGTCCAGATAGAAATAAATTATGCCCCATTTGCCCTCAAGTCATCCCTCTGCCCTTTCTAGCATGCCTCCCTTATTGTCCAGATAGAAATAAATTATGCCCCATTTGCCCTCAAGTCATCACTCTGCTCTTTCTAGCATCCCTCCTTTATTGGCCAGATCACTTAAATACTTACTTCAAACTGTGCTATGTTCTATTAATTTCATATTTTATTATGTTTATTTAATATAGGATACTTGTGCGAGTGGTAGTTTGATCATTCTTTATGTCTCAAAAGATGACATCTTAAATTTTGCGACTAAAAGTATGTACTTCAGTTGAAAAATATTTGTACCAATATGCTGTTCTAGCTATGTTTGAAAAATTTCCCTTTTCACAAACCATACCACTTTTGTAAATGATGCCCCGTTACAATTTAAATGTGCATATAATTTGTATTTACTTAAGTGTACAATTTTTAATTAGCCAGCTTGTTGGTTCAACTAAACCTTAAAACTCTATAAGATTCCGAAATACAAATATTTATTCAAGCAACTAATGCAAGCCCTTTCTTTCTTTTCACAATTAATGTTTCTTGATTGTCTTTTTTATAAAGTCCAAAAGTCTGGGGAGTACATAATTATTTTCTAATTATATTTTCCGACAAATGAATATTAAAATCATATGCTATTGAACAAGCTAGAAAAACAGATTTCCAATGACATTTTTCATACCAGCTAGAGTATTATTATTAATCTACAGAGCAGTCATGTTGCCTAAGGAATATGGTTTTTTCCAAGTTAGCTTATACCCAAAATTTTTGTCAACCTTTTTATCCACATTACTTTAAATTTGTGATCTTGTACACTTATATGCTCTTCTAATTACGGATGACAGGACTTTTTTGAACTTGTGATGTACTGTTTGTTGACAACTTTAGTAAATATGCATTTACATGGCTCATAATGAAACATTTTAGTTGCCCAAGAGCAACCTTGTCCAATGCTCCGTAAAGAAAGGTCCAATGGAACGGCACTCATAAAATGTGTTGGGTTAAGTAGTACATTTCTTTTGTAGAGTTGACGGCCAGATGTATATCATGCCATCACTAATGAAGATGAACAGTTGATTTGAAAGAGGTGTGCATGTGGAATTTTGATATGTTAACTTAAGGCATCCACCATATCATGTGATTGCTTCCATGACATGAGACAATCAATCCATGATTACGTACATGTACAAAAATTCCCTCTTATTTAAAGTTTGTATCAAAAGTAAATTCTTGCTAGACATTTTAAGGCTGAGCTTCTAAGTTTTCTTCAGTCTTCATAAAGTGGTCATTGTTGTATAGTCCACTTGTCTGGATCAAAATAATGAGATACCTAAGTAGATACACGCGCATATATGTCAATAAATCAAAATAATGGGGTACCTAAGTAAATACACTGTATATATATATATATATATATATATATATATATATGAGACTGATTATACTACTTTTTTCTCCATGTTCTTTTATGAATTGTTTATCATACATCAGCTTTCATTCAACTTCTTTTGAAATAGAACATAAACATTTATGTGAACACAGCAGAAAGTTTTATATTATGGAGCGATGTTATAAAATCAACATTAATACCTTAATGTTATCGCTGGAGGGAGGCCAAATTATTGAATGAATGGATAAATAATGTGCAAATCAGGCAGTTCAACTTCCAGACTGAAGTACAGTAAAGGGTTCAACAGAGATATCAAAATATATCACTGAACTGGAACAAGTAGTTCCTGTATCACTGACATCCACATGCATGTTTGTTTAAACAGTTAGCAACTTGGTACACATTTACAGATAGTAAACTAGAATATGCCATTTACACATGTAAACATTTACAGATAGTAAACCAGAATATGTATTTTTCACATGTAAACATTTACAGATAGTAAATTAGAATATGCCATTTTCACATGTAAACATTTACAGATAGTAAACTAGAATATGCCATTTACACATGTAAACATTTACAGATAGTAAACTAGAATATGCCATTTTCACATGTAAACACTTACAGATAGTAAACTAGAATATGCCATTTACACATCTAAACATTTACAGATAGTAAACTAGAATATGCCATTTCCACATGTAAACATTTACAGATGGTAAACTAGAATATGCCATTTTCACATGTAAACATTTACAGATAGTAAACTAGAATATGCCATTTACATGTAAACATTTACAGATAGTAAACTAGAATATGCCATTTACACATGTAAACATTTACAGATAGTAAACCAGAATATGCCATTTTCACATGTAAACATTTACAGATAGTAAACTAGAATATGCCATTTTCACATGTAAACATTTACAGATAGTAAACTAGAATAAGCCATTTTCACATGTAAACATTTACAGATAGTAAACTAGAATATGCCATTTACATGTAAACATTTACAGATAGTAAACTAGAATATGCCATTTACACATGTAAACATTTACAGATAGTAAACTAGAATATGCCATTTACATGTAAACATTTAAAGTTAGTAAACTAGACCATGCCATTAAAACATGTAAACAATTAAACTAGACCATTCCATTTACACATGTAAACAATTAAACTTGACCATGCCATTTACCCATGTAAACACTGCAGCCTTAGAGACAGGCTCAGCAATAAGGAAGCTTGTGTATCTATGCATTAGTTTAAATCAAATAGTGGAGTCTAACATTTTGCCTGCAAAAAAGGGTGTTCATTATGTAAAGTAGATGACAATTAGAGGTTTAGCTGATGAGATTCAAGTTCATTTTGGGGGAGCAAATAAAAACGTCTTACAAGAATGCAACTAACCTGATGCTGATGCTAAAGTCGTAGGAAATTTTAAGGAATACCACTTTTTTTTTATAGTTACAGGTTCTGCATAAGAGCTGTAATAATACGATAACATTTATAGTCATGAATATTTATATTTTATGGCAATGCAATATAGTTAATTTTCTTTTGTTTTGTCAAGGGAGGAGTGGTAACACATTTGGTAGAGCATATGACTCAATTCAATGGTTGCATATTAGACACCTACCCAGGCAAACCTGGCTTGGCTGCACTGATGCGTCTTTGGGAAAGTCACTTAGCTCTGTTACGTATATGTAATTAAATTGCTTGTGTGTTAGTTTTAAATTCTTTTTTATTTTAATTTTGTTTCATTACATTTTATTGTAATGATTATTTTCATGGGATTCAATATTTTTTCCAGTAAATTCAGTTTGTTTAGAACGTAAAAATATTTCTTCAGCACTATTTTTAGCTCACTCTGGTTCACAGATCTTGTAAACATCGAGTGAAGTTGATTGGCTATTGCCAAGGTCATTTTGGCCCGTGTTGGCTGAATTGTTAACAGCCTTTCTTTTTTATATATTTTCAGTGTGAGAATTTGGTTCTTAGATAGAGCTGTTCTTGCCTACGTGATAATTTTCATTTTTTTTATTGCACTGTTCAAGTTAGAAATCATATAGACTTTCACATGAACTACCATGTGATCTAAAATCGAGGCTTAAAACAGCCATTTTCTACTAGATCTATTGAGTCGTATGTCCACACCTTGAAGGTACAAGGTGTTTCAATTGTTGAAGCCAGATTGTTTTGAAGTTCATCTATTTTTTGGAATTTAATAATTTATTCTCTAGAAAACTAAACAAGTGTACTTTTTTATAAAAAGGTCTGGGACAAAGAAATTCAGTGGAAATTTATTCTGGATTTCTATACGGAAACATTATAAACTGTGATTCAGTCAAGGATCTGTTACTATCAGTACAGACATCATCTGATGTCATCACTTCCATATTGGAATTTCATCGAGATTCGAACCCGGATTCAATTAGAACTGTTTAGTGATAGGACTTATATTTTTCAATCTTAGGATTAAATTTTGGATTATATTCACAAAATATTTCCAATTTTTACATTGTTTTCTAGGGAAATAAATTATTTTGTTAAAATTTACAAAGTTTGTTGGCTTCACTCTTTTCTCTTATTATTTTTGTATGAGCATACACGTAACAGCTCCCATTTCCTTGGCACAATATACCCAATAAAGTGTTAAAAGTGCTATTCAAACTAATGAAAAAAAGTTTTTGCAGAAAATAACATTTTCATCCGTACTATCATGTAAATTTGTCGATAGCAAAATAACATTATGTTTTTTCCACAGAAGGATCTCTTTTCTCTGGTGTCTAAATTTGTGGCTTGTTGTAAGCACAATATCCACAAAAACTGGTACCTCATGAAAAACATTGAATATACAATATATCATATCACCATCTTCAGGTCATAATAAACACCATAATGTTTGTAGAAAATTACTGACACTTTTTTTTCTTATTGCAACTTTTTGGGGCTAGGTGCTGTCATATACTAGCTAACTTTCACATGACATAAAAGCATTGCATTTTGTGTTTTGTAGAGTTATCATTAGAAACAATATGTTCCATATCAGGCTTTTTACTTCATCAACATGTAAGCAGTAATCAGATTGGTGAATTAAAAGGCCAATAGAAGATGACCTATAAATGTCCATTAAGTCTCAGTTATGTCAGAGATTTCAATTTTAATCACATTAGATGTAACTCCTCATTATTTGAAATGGTCCATAGTGCCAAGATTGAAATAAACTGCAAAGACAAAGTAAAACTCAGCATAAATTGTAAACATAACTCTGGGCTGTACATATATTTTTTTCAAGCATTTATCTACTTTATATCTTAAACAAGTGACTCTGAAAATGTGATTGTCCTGAGCAATTTGAAGTCCAATTTTTATTTTGTCTTTATAATTTTTGATCAAATTTTGACCTTCAAAATATATTACCTTTGCTGCTGCTGCTGCTAGTAATATACATATACTTTTCTTTGTCTATTTCAAAATGAGTAAGCAATGGTTCACATCCTCTTCCGAGTCTGAATTATTCATAATGATCTAACATTGCTTTGTAACCAGAAATGTTTTTCATATGCTGTGCCGAATCCCCCACCAAAAAACCAAAGAAATAACTGTAATTTTCGAGTCTTGTAACACTCTGAAGCACAAGCCTTCAACACTCCAAAAAGGAGAGAAAAATAGATTTTCTTGATATGAGTGACCATGTGACAAAGTATCCTAATGTACCTCATGTCCTATTTGTTGTGCAGAAAAAAAATCTGAGCTTCAACACATATAATTATTGGCTAGCATATTTATGCCCAGACAATATTTTCATTTTATTCCAGTTTTGATAAATATAGCCATTTGGCATTACACTTCATTCTTGTGCCACAATGGCATATACTGTAATTCAACCATGAACTGCATGCTGTTAATGAAATAGCAAAGAACACGCAGAGACTGGTACCTAGATAAAAGTGAGGCACATTCGTAGTAACAAAAATTGTAACCATAAATTTCTTAAAAAGTACACTACTGCCCATGGCCAAACCCTTGCCATCAGACAAGTCCTGAGATCTGGGCTATTCAATTTCTACAAGTTCTGACATGGGCTACTCAATTTCTACAGCCATGCATAAATACTGCATCAGGCATGTGCAACTTCCTCCAGAGTGCAGGCCAGATAGGTGATTTTTAAACCCATGCCCTATCATGCAAATAAATGTATAAAACCAGGTCATGTGCCACATCCAGCCCATGCAATGTAGGTTGCATATGCCTCTATTTGACCAAATTATTTCTCATATGTATCAAATGGGAATTTCTGTATCATGATATGTATGACACGGGTAGTTCTGTATATGTATCAAATGGGGATTTTTATATCATGGGAATTTCTGTATCATGACCTGTATCAAATGGGAATTTCTGTATCATGATATGTATGGAATGGGTATTTCTACATATGTATCAAATGGGAATTTCTTTATCATATGTATCAAATGGGAATTTCTGTACCATAATATGTATCAGATGGGAGTTTCTTTTTCATATGTATCAAATGAGAATTTCTGTATCATGATATGTATCAAATGGGAATTTCTATCATGATATGTATCAAATGGAAATTTTTGCATCACATGTATCAAATGGGAATTTCTGTATCATGATATGTATCAAATGGGAATTTCTGTATCATGATATGTATCAAATGGGAATTTCTGTATCATGGTATGTATCAAATGGGGATTTATGTATCATAATACAGAAATATCAATGGTGATTGATTCTTCAGTAGTCAAAACTTCAATTTACCCTTGCATAAAATCTGTCAGTCTCAAAGTTAATGACTCTGCCATTAAAGCGCCATTCATAGATCAAATCAAGGACAGCCTGGTTGTACGAGGCCTTACAATACAGGAAAGCAGTTTCATTCACCAGTACATATGTGTTAGCAGGGGCCTGGAAGATCTTGGTGCTTCCTACAAAAAAAAAATCATAAAATTTACTGAAAACGTTTTCAATTTAAAGACATCTCTCTCCTCATGATCAAAAACAAAATTATCAAAACTTAAATTCATCATGCTATCACAGATCATCTCTGTTCAACAAACTGTGAAATGCAACATCAAGTGAACGTTGTCAAATTTTCAGTACAGAATATGCTATTCCAGTGGTTCTTAACCCATGGGTTGCGACACAAAACTGGGTTGCCATGCTCTTCTGAGTGGGTCACCAAGATCAACCTTAATAATTTGAAACTTTTCCTACCTATGTGATGATATTTTGTATCTGATGGGTGGTGAGGCTAACACCAAAAACCTCAGATGGGTCACCACCCAAAAAGGTTAAGAACCACTGTGCTATTCTATTAGATAAAAATGGCTGGTGTAAAATGGCAAAACGCATTAAGGGCTGTTCCATTTAAAAATACATGGTACCCAGGGAAGGCAGTTTTTTAAAAATATATGTCAGGGTACTTTGACTGCACAGAGTTCATATTAAAACGAAAATAAAATTCTAAATTGCATCTATGGGTGAGTACCCCACATGAAAAGTGCCTTCCCTGGGACCCAGGTATGTTTACTGGAACAGCCCGAATAATTAGCATTTCTATGATGTATTTCTAATCATATCATATTCTTCAAAGCCTTTGAATCAATACTGCTATAATTAATGAGTAATACAATTTGCACTGGTTCTTTAAATTCTTCTGAACATGTGATGATCTTCACTTCCAGTGTCAAAGGCTAAATGTTATGTATCTTTGCATTTTTGACATTTTCGTCTGTTATGAAGGCCTTAATGTCAATGATCTGCCATGAAGGCCTTAATTCCAATGATCTACCATGAAAACCTTCATTTTAATAATCTGTAATGAATACATTCATTTCAATGATCTGTTACAAAGGCATTCATTTCAATGATTCATCATGGTCTTCATTTTAATGATCTCCCACAAATGCATTCATTTCAATGATCTGTCATGAAGGTTTTCATTTTAATGATCTGTCACAAAGGCATTCATTTCAATGATCTGTCATGATGACCTTCATTTCAATGATCTGTTACAAAGGCATTCATCTCAATTACCTGTCATGACCTTCCTTTTAATGATCTGTCACAAAGGCATTCATTTCAATGATCTGTCATGAAGGTTTTCATTTTAATGATCTGTCACAAAGGCATTAATTTTAATGATCTGTGAAGATGACCTTCATTTCAGTGCTCTGTTACAAATGCATTCATCTCAATTACCTGTCACGACCTTCATTTTAATGATCTGTCACAAAGGCATTCATTTCATTGATCTGTCATGCTGACTTTCATTTTACTGATCTTTTACAAAGGCATTCATTTCAATGATCTGTCATGATGACCTTCATTTTAATGATCTGTTACAAAGGCATTCATTTCAATGATCTGTCATAAAGGTATTCATTTCAATGATCTGTCATGAAGTTCTTCACTTTAATGAATCAAGGGGTCTTCACACTTGCCTAGCCACCATATCTAAGTCCCTTCTTGGGCTAGTGGGAGTTGCTGTGGATCAGTTATTAATGAAATGATTCCCATTACTGGATCAGCCAAGATCAGCTACCATGAGGTGTTAGTGAACTGATCCCCATTACTGGATTAGCCCAGATCAGCTACCATGGTGTGTCCTTTGACAAAGCAGTTTTCTTGCATTAGTAGGATGTAAGCTTCAAAGTTCTGCTGTGCCATAATACAAAATAACAAACAAAGAAGAAAAGAACTTTTTGCTGAAGAGGGCTGCACACTAGCACATATATGCAGTCATTAACTGTAATTAAATTATTATAACTTTAACAAACATTACAAGTTGTTGTTTCAATGGAATGTTTTTACATTTGTGATAAACTTGCCCATACCTTGAACAGACAGAAAAGTGCTTCCCTCTGCAAATCCAAGGGAGTTTTCAACGCGACAGATATACGTTCCCTCATCTGATCGTGTCAGCATAGAGACAACAAGATTGCCATTTTTCAGCTTTCTCACACGTGCACTTGTGTCCTCTGGTGTGTTGAGCACATTTCCATTCAGTTTCCAAGTATAAACAGGAAAGGGTGCTGCCTCTGGTTGACAAAGGATAGTGATGTTGCCACCCTCAGCTCCAATAATCATTGGCTCCATTGGATTCTTGAAGAAATTGGGCTTTATACCTGCCAAATACATCCATCATTAAATTGTATCTGTGTGAAACACTCACGGATCACTGCAGAGCAAAAGGTTACACCTGAATGAGTTCAAAACTGCTTGATAAAAATAGGAAAACTGTCTTAATGACATGAAAATAGAGCCAGATCATCTATATATGCATACAAACAAAGCCCATCAAATTTCATTTGTCTATGTCATGTGGCTTTTGCACAATTCAGCTAACAAGGTTTTCTTCCCAAAGAAATGTTAACAAATTTGTCAGAAAAATAAATTTAGTGACTTAAAAATTTCATTCCGTCATCTAGACATGCTTACAAACAAGCCTACCAAAGATTCCTTGTCTATATCAAGTTGGTTTTTTCTCATTCCTGCTCACAAGATTTAAGACAAGAGTATTTGTACAAAAATTTATTTAAAAAATATACAAATTGCTTCAGTGGCCTACAAACTATTCAGTTCATCTACATATGTAAATAAACATATTTACTACATTTAATTTGTGTATGTCAAGTGATTTATGTGCAATTGCAATAAAAACTTTACTAATTGGAATTCTGTGAATGCCTTGTGTGTGATTTGGATTTTTAATGTAGCTTTAACAATTTTTCAGTCATACTGCTATGATGTCTGCAATGTGGCAGTTTATATTGAAGTCTAGCACTGCAACATGACACAAACATGTAGCATGATGTCCCACCCAGTCACATTATCCTGACACAATGCCAACCAGTCCTAACACTAACCTCTTAATGCTGAATACCAAGCATGGCAGCTGTTAGTACCATTTTTGTAAGTCCTTGGTATGACTTTATCAGGGTACGAACCTGTAACCTCCCACACCGGAGGCAGACACAATAACCACTTAGGCCACAGGAGCAGTGTGAATGCCCTACTTATGCACTAGTAGGTTGTTGGATGACTCTCAAGGTTATTGACCTATGAGTCACAATGAACTGGGCCTTTGATGAAGGTATGCAGTCTTCAACCAAGCTACTATGCAGAAACCATTATTTTCTTACCACAACCTATGACCTCTGACCTCTAGTCCCAGGATTTATATATTTCTTTACTGCCCTATTCTATAGGTTTCTTCATTGTTGAAGTACAAGCCATCCAAAGTATGATCTAGAAACGTGCTCTAAAAAATTTATTTTGCAACACCTATTTTTCTTTGAACACAATGCACCTGACCATTAACCTTTAAACCCCCAAAATAAAAACACTTCTTCCATACCCTAAGTGCAAGCCCACCATAAACTTTAGTCAAGGTACATGGTCTAGAACTAAAGTTGTTCTTCAGAAACCATTTTCTTCTTTCAAAGTGACCTTGACCTCTGAATCCAAAAATCAATATGCTTCTTTCCTACTCAAAATACTAGTCATTTATAAACTTTCATGAAGGTATATGATCAAGATGCAAAATTCATGTGCAGAAACAATTGTGATGTAGAAGTACTGTTACTGTGCAAAACCATTTTCTTTTCTGTGATCTTGACCTTTGACCTTTAAGACTCCAACATCAACAGGGTTCTGTTTTAACCCAAGTACCAGTTATCCACAACTAAGCTTGGTCTAGTATGTGTTATTTATATCTATACAATGTTTAGTATCATTCAAGATCATAGTTTGTAAGGGTTATTTAGTTGATAGCATTTTAAATACCAGTTTTTAAAATGAATGACTTTGCACTGAAGGATGACTCATTCTAATAATGCATAGAATCATTCATTAAGCTTCAAGACTGAATGCAGGCAAATATCATATGCTGTGAATGGTGGTTATGGGTTTTTCCAAAAGGCCAGGCTGGCCTAATTCTTAATTAACTAATGTAATACGTGACCCTGTTTACTGACTGAGATTATGAAAGTGAGACACTATCTATTGCATATAGGTAATTTATATAATACAATTATTACACAGAATAAGGCATTCTTAGTAGTACTACCAGTCTTAAGTTATTCAGTTATATTGAGAGGATTGATTCCTTTATTTTATTTAATCATTCATTAGAATAACAGTGCTGCAAATATCCAGATTAACTGGAATAATAGCTGTACAGAAATACTGTGAATTTATGTAAAGACTATTTGGATTTGTAGCTGTCACAGGAATAATGTGAATCCATTTAAAGACATTTTGGAATTATGTCACAGTGATTCTACAGTAATATTGATAGATACATCAGTACATTAATGATCATTATTCAGAATATCATTGGAACATATTCAAATTACTCACATGTTTTGAAGTTTGAAAAGATAAAAAGCCATGTGCTTTTTCATTTTCCATCATATAACATTCACAACTCACACCATAAAGTGTTTCACTTAACATCTGGTGCCATTTTCTTTAAAAGTACAGACTGGTTCACAACTTAACTAGCTTATCAATTAAATGAATCTGAGGTAAAGTTCACATCTGAAGAAACCCATCTATTTTCTTGGAAATGGGTCATGGACAGTTGCTATAAATAGCAAATCAGGAAAGTTCTTTTATGCTATTCTCATGCAGCAATCACCTTTTTTAGAATATTCTCAAATTTATATCAGTGGAATTAAAGAGATGATAATAAAAATGACCAAAATCAACTTTTTATTGCTTTATTTTTTTTTTATTTTTTTAATATACCAAAAAGGTGTAATCCATTTACAGTCTAGCATAATGCATAGTTTGGTGAAAAAAAAGTGTAATGATTATGCCAAAAGCGTAATGGTTGGCATGTATCTATATATGCAGTTCACATTAACAAGAACCAACAACACATACTGACCAAGTTGAAGCATGGGGTCAGAATAAAGAAAGCACAAGCAGCATAAAAAATTCACATCAACATTGACCAAATAACAAAAATAATATTTATCACCTGCAGTAAGAACTTTACTACACTTACAGTTTCAGAATTCCTGTATGGATAGATAGAAAAGTTAAAGATTTTTTAAGGATTTTCAAGGGTCAGAAAAGCACTATTTGATAGTGCAGAGCTAAAGTTTAAAGCTGGGAATACATAGCAGTAGTCATGGTGATGTACTGAATAGGAGTTTCTTCCCTTGCCTAATGTAGCACACTGACAAAAAAGATGAATCCTTTGTCTTTTTTCATAAAGGCTGGATTAGGGAGGCAGCAAGCTTATTTCCCTAATGTTAATATATTCAAGGAAAAAACCTCTGTCCCCACCCCCAATCCCTGCATTCCTTAATTCATTATCATCTAGCCATCCTCATACATCATACCTAATAAGATCACCCTTCTTCCATTAATTTAGATGGAGTTCAGGTTAAAAGAAGAGTCCATAATACCTATGAAAATATTATGCTTGACACCCCTTGTGCCCTCCGAGTCTACTTTGTGAATCTGAAACCTTTCATCGTCTTGTACTCATCCTCATAAAAACAATGTGCCAAATATCACCACCCCTCCCTCAATCAATGGAGATCAAGTTCAGGCTACAAGCAATATCATGACAGAGAAGCACATGCACAGACAGTCATACAGACAAACAAATGGATGGTCTGATTGACAGACAATCACAATATATCTGTAAATGAATAGACATGACGAAAAACTTATATCAGTACATACTTAGTACTTGCAGTTGTCCTGAAGTCATTGCAGTCCCATAGCTGTTGATTGCAGAACATTGGTATACTCCCTCATCTCTGGTTTTGTCAACATTACGTATGACCACTGTGTTCTTGTATACTGAAATATCTCCATTTGACGCATTTACAAGGGGTTTCCCATTCTTGTACCAGGCATACAATGGGTAGGGAAGGCCTCGGGCTTCACAGCGCCAAGTAAGTTGCTTTGTTCCAACATCCAGGTGCTGGTCGTTCAACCCAAGAACAAAGTATGGCCTTGCTGGAATAGCAGTGAAAACTGCAAGTTCTAACTCATTTCATATAAAATAACTGAACAAAAACATTAAAAACTCATACATATTATTACAAACTCAAACATGTTGATGACAAACTCAAACATGTTATTACAAACTTAAACATGTTATTACAATCTTAAACATGTCATGACAAAGTCAAACATGTCATGACAAACTCAAACATGTCATGACAAAATGAAATATGTCATGACAAACTCAAACATGTCATGACAAACTCAAACATGTCATAACATAATAAGGGTACATATCTTCTACCAACATTCATACTCTCAGTCTACTGTTCATTTGTGGTTTCTCAAAAGTTCCATTTTAGCTGGTATGTGAATTCATGGATATGCCTTTCACAGAATTAGCACATCGTATTCTTAGTTTGTTAAAACCATACATTTCATAAAAAAATCTGGGATCAAACATATGGTATTGAATTTATATAGCTCTGGTAATTCAATTTACACCTTCACAATGACCCAACCTATCTTTCACCAGCAAGATTTATATATTGATGCCCTTGACAATGAGTCCTCCTACTGTACCTTCAACTGGCAAGACTTAGTTCCAGACATTATTGACAAGGACCTAAACTATCTTTCACCAACAGGCTTAGTTCTTGACGCCCTTAACACCGAGTCCTCCTACTGAACCATCCACCTACAATACCTTTGACAATGAGTCCACTTACCACCCAGCAGCAAAGTCAAGTTCTTTCTGTCTTTAACAGTGAGTATACCTACCTTCAACTAACAGAGTGTAGCTCTTCCTGTCAGAAGCCTGAAGTCTCTTATTCTCCACTTTACAGGTGTATGTCCCTGAATCCTCCATTGTCACGTTCACAATGGTCAGTACACGGTTGTTGTCACTAAAGCTGTACCGCTCATCCTGATTTTCTGGGGTGGTCCAGGAGTAAATTAAAGGACTCCTAGAAACAGGGATGAAGAAATCAATATCAGTGACAAAATCAAAATGAATGAATTAAAACAATTTGTAAAGACATCCTAGTAATTATCCCAAATTCCAAGTTCTCATCCATATGCAGTGTACATTTCAAATAAATAACTTTAAAGAACAATATATATCCTCAACTCTTAAGCATAACTTTTTTGCAAGTGGATGTCTTTACATCAGTGAAAGAAAAAGGAGTTAAAATTCTGTAAAAAGTGCATAAAGTAAAAGATAAAGGTAAAAAATATAAACCAATATATGGTAAATATTTTTTATATAAACCATACATCAAAAAGTCTCTTAACTGAGCTCACATCAAAATGCTTTGATCTCCCAGGGGTTAAAAGTCGATACACCTGACAAGAATGTTTTTCCACTATCAATGAACACTTGCAGGATTTGTACTTGGTTGATGCTCAACATCTGGGATGTATGCATGAGCCAGGTGTTTGTGTCCTGTAATCTGCATCATACCATGTCATCTGTCATTTCTTCTGTATCAGGGATGCTATTCTCCAAATATGGGTTGGATGTTCTCTTTTGTGGAATATATTTTGCCATGCAAGCATACATAACAATCAGACTTACATAATATCTTAAGTCAGTACATCAAATCTTCATTCAGAAATGGATGACAACAAAGCAGCTTTGGCTGCTTGATCTATCCTTTCACTACCTTTATTACATGGCAATAAGGCAGCCAACAGTATAGAATATTTTTTCCAGATTGTATGAGCAAAATTATGTTTATGTAAAATCAGAAAAATTTGCTCATGTAAACATAGCCCTGCCTCTCTGCATATCACCTCTACTCTAAGATGGGGATGTGTCTATTGTCATAAAAAAGGGTACAACTTATGAAAATGTTGAGTAAAATGATTGGTCAACATGCATATCTTCTTGATGATGACCATAATGTCCTAAATTTCACAGCAATCCATTAAAAAATTGCAGAAGTAACTGCACTCACAAAGCTGCCATATGCTGCATCCAGCTGTCACGTCAAAAAAGTAATTATAACTCTTACAAAAATAATGAGAGTACAAAGATTTGTGGGTACAAAGTTTCACAGTGATGCATTAAAAAAATGGCAAGGCAAGCTGTGTTCACAAGATTATCTTGCACTGCGTTCAGCTGAAAGGCACAAAAGGGCAATAACTCAAACAAAAGTTTCAAGTGCACAGTGATTTGCTGACATGTGATTCTTCAGACAATGACTATATCATGTACAAAGTTTCATGGCATCCACCATAAACTGTGAGACTATTTGCACTCTCAACACTGTCATACACTACCATCCAGCGCCAAGTCAGAGCTAGCAATAACAGTAGCAAAATGTGCAGAGGCACTGTGATTTGTAGATTCATTCATCTGATGACAATACTATGTACCAGCTTTGACAGTGATCATACATTCATCTGATTACCATATGTACCAGCATTGACAGTGATCATTCATCTGATGACAGTAATATGTACCAGCTTTGACAGTGATCGTTCATCTGATGACAATAATATATATCAGGTTCAACAGTGATTATACATTCATCTGATGACAATATGTAACAACTTTGACAATGATAATTCATTTGATGACAATAATATGTACCAGCTTTGACGGTGATCAATCAAAACTTGAAATTAGTTACATTCATGAGATTCTATCACAGCTTCAGGTGCAGGACAAAAACTGTAGCTGGAAGATCTCAGAATCCAATGATGACATTTTTATATCATTAATCTCTAAGAATCCAATGATGACATTTTTTATATCATTAATCTCTAAGAAACCAAATGTTTTAATCACATGACTTCAATCTGAAGAAGCAATAAAGCAAAACTGGGCATGGATTTTTTTGTGTTGTGATGCTTATTTTATATAATTAAATAAACATAGATAATACAAGGGAATAGAAAGCACTCTTGTGTTCCTTTCATTAGAGAAATTCTTAAAGCATCTTCAAATACTAGAAAAAGAATATGAATCTTTGATGAAAGTGTAGTTACAGTCAAGGCAAAGGCTCTTTTTTAATACAACCTGCCATGGGCTTGTATATTAAAAAAATGTGAAAGCACTATTCTGGTCGGTACTTACGTTCCATAGGCAAAACACTCCAGGTGGATGGTCTCCCCTTTTAGGGGTTGAGCCGGATATACACTGATGAAGCCATTTTGAATTACTGGAGCAATATCACCAGCACCTTAAAATTGACCAATTTCATAAGTAAAATATGACTTACACCAAAAAACTGAGCTTCATTTATTACAACTCAGTGGTCTTAAAACTACATAACAGGAAAGGCAAAACCAACAAGTTTAGTAAATTCAGCAAATAATTTATTTCCCTAGAACACAAAGCGAAAATTTAAAGGAACTTACGATATTGTGAATTAAATCCCAAATAATCTTAAAGTTCTATACCCTAAAAGTTCTATCACAAGTCCAAAAGGATAGAGTGTTCAGAATGAATTCCAATCCTGAATGTGCCAATGAAGCAATAGCCTTGAATATTTTGATATAAAAACATTCTTGATGTATCAAACTGATATAATCCAGAATGTCCTTGAATGAATTCACAATAACCCCCAAATAGTGACTTTGTTCAAAATGTCAATGAGCACTTTGTAACTCCAATGAATAATTTTAAATAAATGATTCTTCTCAAATCATATTTGAACATAACAGTAAATAATTCAAGATTGAATTTAAAGGAGGAATGAATAATCTTGTTGATCTCAAACTTATATACATCCCCAATTTACCTTAGGTTACAATAGCTTCTTCAGAAAAATCATCTTAATGGAAAATTACCCCAAACCATAAACTCAAACCCAAGTAAACATTTATTTATAACTTAAAAACAAGATCAAAATCAGGTACACACTAAAACTCTATCCTCAATAATGGACATGAGACACGCACACCATTCAAACTAAACATTAACACTATTATGTGACCCAAATTTTTTATATGAAATACCACTGATTTTAGTCATCCTTGAAATTTATTATTGAAAATTTCAGTTTTAACATCTACTTTTAATTTCAATACAGCTAACATCTGAAAACTGGAAATGACTTGAACAAAGAGTATGGCTTAAATGATACAAAAAATAGAATGTAAATGTGACTGGCGATTGAAGCATAAATACATTATCACACAAAAATTATCTAATAATATGTCCTTCCTATTCAACCTGTTAATAATCCACATAACATGCATAGTCACTCAAATATGAAAAGCAAGTCGTTGTGATCTACTCTTGATTTGATGAACAGAAACTGAACATGAATGCAATGATAAAGTTTCATGAAATAGTCATCAGGATACTCGGGAAAATCTCAAAACTTTCATACAAAAACAAAATCTCAATATCAATGACACCCCAAAACTTCATACAAAACAAAATCTAAACATCAAGGACACCCCAAAACTTTCATACAAAACAAAATCTAAATATCAATGACACCCCAAAACTTTCATACAATACAAAATCTAAATATCAACGACACCCCAAAACTGCTGAAAAATTGTTGTGTACGGCAAATTGCTTCCCCTTGGTAGTCAAGCAAAAAGAAAATATTACTGTGGAAATTACATGATTTATCACTGCTCACTGCTGAAATTTGATTTTATAACTGTATTACCCATTCTGATGTTTTTGAAAACAAATCTGTCATTAAGCTATCTTACGCTGTAGCATTGACAAAAATTATTAAAAATACTTATACATTCTAATTTTTCAAGAGCTCTGTTTACTACTGATCTAACATTACATCCAAAATCCATTTTAATCTTGGTCTCCATTACAAAATGTACTGCCACAGTAGGCTACAAAAATATTTCCTCCCTGCTGCTCATAACAAATGCTGTGGTCCTCATTATATACCCACAGTCAAAATATTGTGCCGTTACAATGTGAACCTTCAAGGTCTAACTACTCCAAAAAGTTATTTTCATCCCCATTATATACAAACAGTCCAACTATGATGCCATTAAGATCCAACTACTCCAAAAAGTTATTATTGTCCCCATTACATACAAACAGTCCAACTATGATGCCATTAAGATCCAACTACTCCAAAAAGTTATTATTGTCCCCATTATATACAAACAGTCCAACTATGATGCCATTAAGATCCAACTACTCCAAAAAGTTATTATTGTCCCCATTATATACAAACAGTCCAACTATGATGCCATTAAGATCCAACTACTCCAAAAAGTTATTATTGTCCCCATTATATACAAACAGTCCAACTATGATGCCATTAAGAACCAACTACTCCAATGAGTTATTATTGTCCCCATTGTATACAAACAGTCCAACTATGATGCCATTACTAAATGAACCGTCAAGGTCTAACTACTCCAAAGAGTTATTATTGTCCCCATTATATACAAATAGTCCAACTGTGATGCCATTAAGATCCAGCTACTCCAAAAAGATGTTATCATTATACAAGCACACTCAAACAATGATACCATTATAATATAATCCTTCAAGGTACAACGGGTCCAAACAAATGTTAGTGTTGTCCCTATTATACACTTTCACCCAAACTACTATGATGCTATTACCATAGGAACCCTCAAGATCCACCTGCTCCTAACATTTTCTTGTCCTCAGTATACACCTACACTATAATGACATTATTATACCTGTATCTTCAAGGTTTAACATATGAAACTGTAAATAACATTAAATTTTAATGACTCTTACTAGTAACAAGTATTCTCAGCCTCACCTTGTCCAAGAACAGACAATACAATCCCCTTGCTGGTTCTGCTGGGCATCTGAGATGATCCTACATAGTTCAGGTCTCCAGATGGCGCTATCAGTGTGGCTACACAGAAGTATGTGCCCTCATCAACTCGGGTAACTTCCGAAAAGTATAGTTTTCCATTATATGAGATAAACTGGTATGTGTTCAGCTCTGGCCGCAGAAACTGATTAGGAAAGCGTAGCCATTGATAGCGGATAGCTGTAAAGATATATAAAATGTGACATGTGAGCATAATGTGCCCATAACAAAACACCAAACGTTACATACTATCATATTCTGGTGTTTTTGCAAGATAAATGACCTTTAATGAGGTTGAGACATGAATTTATCAATCATGTAAAAAATCATATTATTAAGCATCACTGGAAAGGGTGTGTATAAATTTCATAAGGCTGATAAAACTTTGTATTGAGTTGAAACAAATTTCATTTTATGATACTGATGTTTTAATTTAAATTTCTGTTGCTGCATGATAACACCACATGACTCAATAAAGTTTGAATTGCATACAACAATAAGATCAACAATGAGAGACCCCCATTTTTTAAAGCCTGCCTTTCACTTAGTTAAGTAAAAAAAAATTTCCAGTTGAAGTGAATATAAACATTGACATTGAAGTTAACCTAGGGTGTGATGGATGTATGAATAGGTAGATGAGTGGATGGATAAACAGACATGCACGTAATGTGACTGCCAACAGACATGTACAAAGATACCAATGTGACTGCCAAAAGACATGCACACAGATACCAATGTGACTACCAACAGAAATGCACACAGATACCAATGTGACTACCAACAGAAATGCACACAGATACCAATGTGTCTGCCAAGTCATCAAAACAGTTCATTAGCTGAGATGCTTATATCAATTTATAAAGGTGGAATCATGTACAGTGACTAGAAATGTGTTCAGGTAACATGGATGTCCAACCACAATTTCTGAAATGACCTAATGCAGTGTGTTAACCAAGATGAGAAAGACGGATACAAGGATCTATGGATAAATAATAGTACAATTTTATGCCCCTACCACAGACATGGTGGAGCATAAAAAAAAAACATCTAAAATAAAAATAAACAGCCCAAGTTCAGAAAAATACTGTGTAATGAAGTCTTTCATTTAAATGGAAAACATAAACTGATGAATGAGGAATTGATATACAGAAAAACGATTAGATATAAGACATTCCCTCTGTAATTATGTCCAATTAACTCTTGAGCATGACTGAAAACCCTGAAAAGACCACTGGCAATAGTCCAGCAGACAAACCTGTGGAAACTTATATCATCCTTGTACAAACACATATGAGGATAATGTTTTATCAAAGATAGCTTCTGATAATTATGCCAATCAGATCACATACATGGTAGTTCCACTAGTTTTCAAGGGGTACCGATTTTCATGGATTTTGTTCATGCCCTGAACAATTTACACACCCTACTAAAAATTACTAGGCGACGAAGAAACCCCTAAAACATTTACTCACTGAAACATTCCATGACATCAACAAAGCTATTTGACAGATCAGTTTCTTTAATTTGGTAATAGCATATTATTTTGTGTTTGATAATATAATATTGTTTTTTTGTAAACCATTAAAAAAGAAGAATAAAGCATTTTTATATTGTTTTCATGTATATAGTATCTGGCAGCTGTAATTTCCACTCATTGCCTTAACTCAGTGTGTTGTGAAATGAGTATGGATTGAAAGAAATGAGACAAAGCGTATTCAGACACTAATATCACTGAAAATGAAAGAAAAAAACCCTGATAAAGTGTGACCCTGCTATAGCACGCTCCATTATAACACAAATTCGGATATAACATGGTCATGGTGTGGCTCCCAAAATTTCATATACATGTATTTTGCTCGTAGACTAAAAAATGTCTTCCTTAAAAGTATGAAAAAAAACCAGAAAAATGTTTATTATCATTTGGGGAAGAGATCGCGTATGAATAATACAAGACGATTGTAACGTGGCTCCTGCAATTCTTTATGTACTTTTCTTGTACACAAAAAGGTTTTTTCTTCTTAAAAGTATGAAAAATAACGTGTAAAAAGTTATTCAGGGATCGTGCCAGGCTTCTCCAATGCCGCAGATTGCGATTTTTTTTCTTATTGGTGGCAAAATATACCATCTGGTGATTTTTTTTATTGGCAACATTGTTGGCTGTTTAAAATTGTTTATACAACCATTGGTTTGGAGTGGAGAAAATCAGAGGCCCCATGAAAGGAAGCCGCAAACTTGATATAAAATGCACTGAAATTTATCTACTGTTACGTAAACAAATTCTTTGTCCATATTGACAAACCATCTTAACAGTGCATTGTTATATCACAATCCGCTTATGTTGACATCTAGCATGAGTACTGTATGTTTTGAGATATCTGCATTTATTTTTTTTACTTTTCTGGTAGGAGTTCAACTGGACGAGGCATTATCTCATAATCTATTTTTCATCAGATTTTTGGCCGCTCGCTAGTAATTAATATATTTACATAGACTGACATCTGGATGTGGACGGTAAGTGAAATTCCTCTTCTTTTCACTCAGAATTAAATCCTTCAAAACACTCACATTTTCTGTAGTAATCCCTGTCATCAGACCAGAACACATGCATCTCTATCATCCATTGACCCTGTTTTAAAATTTCTGATGCATGTGTGGAAGGCAGCATCACTCCGCTACCACAAATGTAAAAAATATAAACCCGAAGATCTTACTTGTTGGTCTATTCAACAGGTAGGGAGGAATAGTAACTACAATCAACCATATGATGGCCAATTCCTTTTTTAAAAATGTACTCAGATAAAATAGTTTGCTGAAATTTCAAAGAAAACAGATTACGTTTGAAGCACCGATTGTGAAGAAAATGTACTAAGCAAATAGAAAAAAAATCAGTCTCAATCATGCAATACATTTATTTGATGTCACCACAATAAGAAACGGGTATTTGTTTGGTTCTCCAAAGCTGTCCTTTATCAGTGACATCAATAACGCATGCACCCTTCATGAAAGGAAGCCGACTACAATCTTCATTAAAAACAAAGAACCTTTCTTCAAAGGAAGTCAGTACCAAACTTAAATAAAAGCAATGGAATCTGATGGATTGTTTCATTTTCCAACGTGACTTGAACACTTTTACTGTGCCATAAAAGTTTCCTTTTTACAGGAAAAAAGTTTATGCTTACAAACGCTACCAATGGTGGCTAACTTTTACTGACTTGGGACGTAATGAAAAGGAAATATGCTTCACATTCATTACATGATTGTGTTATTTTTTTCCACTGAATTCAGACCTATATGACCTGTGACAAAATTATTGAATATTTTAAATGTGGTTGTGTGCATATTCTCGATGGAATTACTTGTATAGTGGATTCAATGTATGTGACGAGATTCGCGGTTGAGTACACGGTGTTGAAACTCTATTCATGCAATACATTAGACTAATAGAATCTATGTTGGGGTTTGGACCGAGACAAGGAAATCCCAGTCAAGGGGTTACATTATTTGTCTCCACACAAGGCTTGCCAAGTGGGGAGACATATAATGTAACCCCGTGACTGGGATTTCCTTGTCTTGGTCCAAACCCCAATGCAGATTATTTTTCTCACACAATATTTTCCTTTAAAGTAAAAAGAACTCTTCACTAGTGCAATATAGTTCATGTCCAAATGTTTACATGCGGCTCATTAATACAAATATGTTAATGAGGGCTGTCACGTGACCATTGCATCTGAAGTACACAGTTTATACGCATGAGCATAGAAAAATAACAACATAAAACTTTGCATAGTAATGAGGTATTATCACATTTAATATATGGATGTTATATGAAATTAACAATAAATAATTAATATTTATTACAAGAAAATGTTTCATTTTCATCAGTTCCAATTTTGAAAAGTTATATTGTAAATAATGAAATGATACTGGGTACACAGCTGTACTGTAGTTACACTTAGTACAAGCTGTAATGAAGAGTAACATGTTGCATTAGATTATTTGCGAGTAATTAGAGATCTGTGATACTATCATATATAACTCTCCTTTTCTTTGGAGGAGGTGAAACTGTTTGTGACATACTTGTGTTGTAATTAATATTGATTGTAAAATTACCTGAGTGTATGAAAGACCTTCCAAAAATGGACCCTAGCGGATAACCATGTGCTAAACTTTCAAGTTCACATATTCTTTGAAAATTTATTTTTCTATCTGGTAAATATGGCTATTGCTACAGTGAAATTTGCTTATGGATTAATGTTTTGACAGATAAATGATTCCTTCTGGCTGGTAAGTGCATTATTTTTTCATTAAATATTGTAGGTATATTTTTGATTCAACTGGGGCACAATGGAGATGCTTAACAAAATTAGAATAAACCATGTTTGACATAACACATTTCTGGCTGTTACTAAGTGTTCTGTTGTTGTTGAGAGAGTTGGGATTTTGTGGCCAGTAATGTGTATAGCCTGAGTAACCCTCGATTAATAGTTGTTGTTGTTGTTGTTGTGGGGCTTAACGCCATTTTTCAGCACACGATAGGCTATACATGGCGGCCAGTATTAATGGTGGAGGAAGAAACCGGGAAATCCCCGGAAAGAACCACCAACCCACGAGAAGCTATTGGCAAGCTTTCTCGCATATCCACATTTGCTGAATCCTAGACTCGAACCCACGCAGACAGAGGTGAGATGGCAGTGATCTGTAACAGAGAGCGTTTTAGACCACTCAGCCACTCGGGGCCCCTTCGATTAACAGAATTTATATTGGGGTTTTGGACCAAGACATGGAAATTCCAGTCAAGGAGTTATATTATTTGTCTCTCACCAAGGCTGTGAAGTGTATAGGTCTATAGTCTATGTGCATGGATCAGTGTTTTCTGTCATAGTTCATTCCACACAGCTTTGAAAATTTTATCCTATCTGTAGCACAGTCAATTTTCAGGTCAGCATCATTAAACGTAGCTAACAATATATAATTTGTTACACAAGAATTATTTAAAACTAGTTAGGTAGCTTTAGCTACATTTAATGACACTGACCTATTGAGTTAGGCCTGCATATAGGATAAAATTGACCATGCTGTGTAGAACAAGCTAGCATAATACCAAATAGCTCGACATAGTGCACATGTGTTTGTCTCTCTCGAAATGTTTTGTAAAGTGTGTTTTCAAAGATGGATTGACCTTAAGTTACTATGTTTTTGTAATATGTTTGTTGTTGTTGTTTGATTTCAGAACAACTATGACAGGCGCAGCAGAAGACAACAAGGGTTTCTTTTTTTAAAAGTAGTTCTGAGTGCGTGGACACAATGACTGAGATGACTGGTCTGAGATGACTAGACTGAGATAAGAAAAGTATGGTTAGCGAAATAGCTAGATTTCTCTGTCACATGGGTGAGAAATGTATATATGAACAGTATACACATATATGTATCAATGTGTGGTTCTCTGAATAAAGTAAAATAGTATATATGCCTTCTCTGTTTTCACTACAGGTGTATTTCTCATTTAATATGCATCGATTTAAGATGGTAACTGTGCCAATGAAGCACATATTTTTGCGCCCGCATTTATTACCTACCCCCACCTGCAAATTTTTGGGGGTACATGCAACATTTTCTTCAGCTAACTGACCTGGTTGCTTATAACACGGTTCAGTCTATAACACGGTCGGGTTCTATGGCTCACAACTACCGTGTTATTATAGCGGGGTTACACTGTACTAGTATGTGAAAAAGATTTATATTTGTTCCAACTGATTCTACATTCAAGTGAAACTGTTGTTGGAAAATTTAAATCTTCAAATCAAGTCCGATGGTACATAAAATTTGTCTGGAAAATAATCCTAAAATTGTGAACAAAACAAGTCCAGCTGTCTCAAAGCCACACATAATAGGTCCCATCTTTCACACAATATTTTGCAAGTTGTAATTATATATTCAGCACGAATCAGCTTTACTGATGAGGCTTTAAGGTCCACTAATACAGTACACAGATCTTCACAAGTAACATCTTCCTTTTCCCCGATGGTCTCCATGACTTATTAACATACCAGTTGTGGAAGTGTGATTTTAATTCTTCTTTCTTGACATGGTAGAGTCTGCTTATTCTAAAGTCTAGTGGATGAAGTTGATTCATATACAAGGCAGGCTCAAACAAAGGAGTAATTCTATTTATATTTCAATTTATTTATCATCTTTGCTTTCTAATGGGCTCCGAACACTTCAAATATTGACATTTCCTGCCAACTGCACCAAGCAAGCGGCAACTGGGCACATGTTTGGTTCACATGTGGAATTATTATATTATCCAAACTGATAGGGATCTAAGCTGAACTGTGCCATACATAAGCTGCTGTATTAATTCCATGGTCATCAAAAAGTGCTGATGGTGCAACTTCATGAACAGTGTTTTAAGTACGAGATGAAACACATGCACTTTAACAACTGATTACCCTGGTGTTGTGTGCAATGTAAGCACTGTATGATGTTGTGTTGTGTGCAATGTAAGCACCGTATGATGTCGAGTGTTGTGTGCAATTAAGCACCATATGATGTGGAGTGTTGTGTGCAATGTAAGCACCGTATGATCTTAAGTGTTGTGTGCATGTAAGCACCGTATGAGGTTGAGTGTTGTGTGCAATGTAAGCACCGTATGATGTTGAGTGTTGTGTGCAATGTAAGCACCGTATGATGTTGAGAGTAAGTCATTGATCATTACAGTGTGTTTGATTTGTACTCGAACATGTGGTACCATTCAAGTGACTCCTGTTTGTTTTAGGCATAGTCTTCTTTTGTATTCTTTGAGTCCTTGTAGAGGTTAATCGATGAAATGAAATACCCAAAAATACGTAAACTTTGACAAATGTCCACAAATTTACGTACCCACAAAACTTTATTTTTCTCACAAAACCATGAAAATTATGACCCACAAAAAATGAAACCACAGTATCAGAGAAGCTGTATAATGATAAATAAGAAGTTTATTCTACTGATGTTTTCAAAAACATATTTTATATATTATTTATATATTATTAAATTTACAGTTCTCTTCTTTGAAAATCCACTGTTGTATTGTGAGAAAAATCCCACTTTGTCATAGCTGTTAAAAATGGGACACTTTGGAACTTGGAAGGCACTTATATTTAATAAAACAAGGGTAATGATGGGTAATCCTGACTGTTCTAAGGTGTTTAATGATAGAACTGTTTAGGATTTCATTCCCAATGCTGCAAGTTACTTTTTATTTTTTCAATCTGAATTTTAGTTAAATAAATTATATTTTCAATTTTACAACATTTTTTGGGTTCTTGCTCTTTCTTGTTACTTATTTTATTTAAGACCATAGAGTCATAAAGAAGTGGGACTGGAAAGTTCCTTCCACCAGCCCACACAGGGCTTTATTTATGGAAAAGCCATCAGAACCAAATCAAATTCATCAGAATCAAATCAAATTCTACTACTGCTTGTCTGATAGGGCATACCGTCAACTTCTGCTCTCACTCTAATAAAAATATCATCGGATCATCTGTCCCAGACATAATATGCATATATGTAGGTCACTAAATTCCCATTTTTATTACTTTCAAAATGGGGGGCTTAAAAAATGAGAGCTCCTATTTCATTTTCTTCAGTCCCTTACTGTGACAAGGAAATGTCTAATGATGGTATAACTTGACTGAACTGCATAGTCTGAGAAATAGAACCGAAAGCAAAACTTAATGCAAATCATTGTGCACACAAAATAGGTCACAATCACATTTTGGGCTGCACGTTATACTATTCCTTTTGTGGCATTTCAAGAGGAATTTACATGAATAAATACACTTAATGCAAATCAGTGAAACACAAGCTGGTTACCTAATTCAGCATGAGAGATATGTTGTATCTACATATCAAGTTCCGTAGTTGCAGGCAAAGGTGTGGAATCCAGAGAAGGCACATTTAATATGGAATACTCATACATACATTGTTACGAGTCTGTGCTCTTAAAATAAGTAACAAAAAAGAGTGAAGACAACAAGCTTTGTAAAATTTAACAAATAATTTATTTCCCTAGAATACAAAGTGAAAAATGAGAAAAAAGAACTTACAGTTGTTACGTATATGTAATTAAATTGCTTGTGTGTTAGTTTTAAAATTCTTCATTATTTTATTTTTGTTTCATTACATTTTATTGTAATGATTATTGCAGGGGTTTCGAAATTCTTCTTCAGTAATTCTGTTTATCTAAGATGTAAAACGTATTACATTAGTAATATTTTTAGTTTACCTTGGTCCGCGGTAGTGTAAGCGCTACGCTAATATGATTGGCTGTTTTCAAGGTCCTTTTCAGCCTACGTGTTAATCTGAATAAACAATGTTTTATTTTTAAATATATTTTAGAGGGATAGTCTAGTTCTTAGATAGGGCTACGTGCAATTTGGCAAATATCTTATTGCGTATTTCAAGTGTTATCAGATCACATAGTCTGTCTCGCGAGAACGGGATGATGATTCGGGTTAATATATAACCCTTTCTGAGCGCTCGTCAGTCAGTTGTATTCTTGATACCTAGAAGGCCAGATAGGTTATTTTATTGTTGAAACCAGATTGTTTTTGAAATTCATTTGTGTTTGGAATTTAATAATTTATTCTCTAGAAAACCAAACGAGTGTACTGTTTTATAAATTCTGGGAGAAAGAAATTCAGTGAAAATTTATTCTGGAATTATTTGGAAACATAAACTGTGATTCAATTGAGGAATTGTTGATATTTGTACAAGGACCATATCTGATGTCATCACCTTCCATTTTGGTACGTCGTTGAGATTCAAACCTGGATTCTAATAGAACTATTTAGAGACAGGACTTGTGTTTTTCATTCTTAGGATTAAATTTTGGATTATATTCATAAACCGTAAGTCCTATTTTCCAATTTTTACACTGTTTTCTAGGGAAATAAATTTTGTTAAAATATACAAAGCTTGCTGACTTCACTCTTTTCTTCTGTTACATTTGTACGAGCCTACACATAACAGGAGAAAATTGGGTGCTCGTCCTTGGGATATATGAATTTTGGTTAAATATTTCAGAAAATTGTTTTCTGAAATTTAAATTCCCCTAGTCTCTAAATCCCAAGTACTATTTTACATTTTGTTTGAAATCTTTAGTGAAAACAACAGGCTTTCATTCACAATGTCATCAAAAGTGGAAACTTTTCTTTCTAATCCAACTCAGGAGCAGTTGGATAGTCTGAAAAAAGATGAGTTGCTTGAACTTGCCAGAAAGTACGATCTTTCTGAAGCAAAATCTTCCTTAATGAAACAAGAAATTAAAAATATTTTGATCCAATATTTGGTGGGGAAAAATATTTTTGATAAAAGTGTTTTGGCATCAGTCAGTAAGTCTATGACAGACACTGACATTAAGGTAATGGAACTAAAAATGAAATATAAGATGGAAGTAGAGTTAAGGAAGCTCGAGCTTCAGAAAGAAGAAAAAGAAACAAATGCAGTTGCAATTTGAAGAGAAGCAATTGCAATTGCAATTTGAAGAAAAGGAGAAAGAGAGACAGGAAAGAGAGAATGATAAACAAATGAAATTACAATCTGAAAAAGAGGAGAGAGAGAGAGACAGGAAAGGGAGAAAGATAAACAATTACAATTTGAGAAAGAGAGAGAAAGAGACAGGAGAGGGAGAAAGATAAACAAATGCAATTGGAATTTCAAAAAGAATAAATGCATGTACAGATGCAAAAAGAGAAGGATGAAAAGGAATTTCAAATTAAAATGAATTAATTTGAACTGGCAAGTGACAAGCACGATTCCACTGCTCATATAAATTTAAGTTTTGACATTTCAAGAAATATCAGGTTAGTGCCCCCTTTTAGAGAAAAAGAAGTAGACAAATATTTTATTTATTTTGAAAAAGTTGCTGAAAATTTGAAATGGCCAAGGGAGCATTGGACTCAATTATTGCATCCCTGTCAGTACAACAGAGTTCTGATTATGATTTGGTTAAGGAGTGCATTTTAAGGGGTTATGCGTTAGTCCCTGAGGCTTATCGGCAAAAATTCAGAAACTATAAAAAAGAAGCTGGACAGACTTATGTTGAATTTGCTAGAGAAAAAGAACAGTTATTTGAGAGATGGTGCTTAGCCCAGAAAGTTGAACATGATTATGAAAATATCAAACAACTTGTGTTACTTGAAGAGTTTAAGAACTGTGTCCCTAGTGACATTAAGAATCATCTTGAAGAGCACGAGATTGAAACCTTGGAAAATGCTGCTCTTGCTGCTGATAAGTACTCCTTAACTCATAAAGTTCCTGTTGTAGGCAAATGATTCACTCAGCAGTCTACTGGTAGAAAGGTATTCCAGCCCAATACAACTCCTCCTAAAAATCAATCTGGTACAACTTCTAAAAATCAAGCTTCTGATAAACTTGATTCAAAATCCTTGTCTCTGCCTACGTGTACCTATTGCAAGAAAAAAGGACATGTCATTTCTGATTGCTTCAAACTGAAATATAGGCATCAGAATCAAGATAGACCTATCCCAAATGCTCTTATTTCTAAGAGGTCAAGGTCACGGTCATGTATTGAAAGCAATACATTTGTTGGGTCTAATAAACCCCAGTCTGATTTTATTATGGAGAATTTTGAACCATTCATGTCAAAGGGTTCTATATCACTCTTGGGTGATTTGGCCACTCCTATCCCTATGAAAATTTTAAGGGATACAGGAGCTTCTCCGAGTCTTTTAGTGTCAGGTATTTTGCCTTTTTCTGGTAAGTCCTGTTCTAATGAGAGTGTTCTCATTCAGGGAGTAGAGTGCGGCTTTGTTAACTCATTAACCCCTGAAGATTTTTGTCGTTTTCGCCTGCAATGCGAGTAGGAAACCCATTTTGGGAGCTATTTCTGAATACATCCTAATACATCGACCTCCAAGACATTTCGGTTAACCTAATGCCTAATTGTGTTGGAAACATCGTTTTTCATTGGCTATTTCGCCTGAGCATGAGCAGAAGGGTAAAAGTTGGACTTTTTTTTTTTTTGCTTAACGGACCCGTCATTTTCGTGTCGAGACCATTCTTTATTCTAAATGCCCATCTTATCCTACTTTTTGCAAAGGTTCACCTGTCTGTGTGCAGTTCAGACCGGTCTGTCTTAGATCTGAGGCCAAAAAGTCTAAAATCTGGACACAAAATCGGATTCCGACCTCGAGCAAATTTCGGCTGGAAAAAAATCGGGTCCAAAAAGTTACGTCTTTCCCTCTGTATTTTGTAGTGCAACTAGAACATCCATATTATTTGGCATCATTGTAAAGCTACATCTGTCTATCTTTCTATAATACCACCCACTTTATTGTGTCATACATGACCTTGACGCTACAGAGCTCAGAAGTAGGCTACCACCTCCTGCCCCGTAAACGCGGCACCAGGGGTTAATGAGTTAATGTTCCTCTCCATTCTGTAAATTTGTCATCAGACTTAGTTTCAGGACCTGTGACAGTCGGAATAGTGTCTAACTTGCCCGTTGAGGGCATTCATTTGTTGCCAGGCAATGACGTAGCTGGAGACAAGGTTGTGGTTAATCCACTTGTAACTGACAAGCCTTCTTTGGATCAGAAACTTGATCCTATTGAAAAAGAATACCCTGAGTTATACCCAGCTTGTGCAGTTACCAGAGCTATGTCAAAGAAAGCTCTTGAGAATGATTTTGATAAGGAAAATATTCCTTTAGCTGACACATGTATTGGTCAGGCTTTTGATGAGGTCACTTTCACTTCTAATTTGGATCAATCTAAAAGTATTGATCACAGTGATCCTCTTTTAAATACTCATTCTCTTTTATCTAATCAGGGTGATAAACAACAATCACTTGTCGTCAAACAGGAAAAAGATCCCAAGATCTCCTGTTTGTTTCAGAGGGCCATTAGTGAAACTGAAGCCACTGAAGTACCTGTCTGTTATTTCATTAAAAATGGAATTCTTATGAGGAAATGGAGACCTCCTGAGGTACCTGCTAATGACGAGTGGTCAGTGAACTATCAGATTGTAGTTCCAAAATCTTACAGACAGGAAATACATAGTTTGGCCCATGAAACTCATCTGGCTGGTAATTTAGGGATAAATAAAAACTTATAACAAGATCTTGACTCATTTTTACTGACCAAAAATCAAAAGTGATGTTTGTAAATTTTGTAGATCTTGTCATACTTGTCAAATGGTAGGAAAACCCAATCAGAAGATACCTAAGGCTCATCTGCAACCAATTCCCGCATTTGACGAACCATTTAGCAGAATTATGGTAGATTGTGTTGGTCCCTTACCTAAGACCAAGTCAGGCAACCAATGTTTGTTGACCATTATGTGTGTGTCAACAAGATTCCCAGGGGCAATTCCTTTGAGGAATATTAAAACCAAAACTATAGTAAAAGCTTTAATAAAGTTTTTTACTCAATTTGGTCTTCCCAAATCTGTCCAATCGGATCAAGGGTCAAATTTCATGTCTGGAATTTTCCAGCAAGCTATGCACAAATTAGGCATTAAACAATTTAAATCTTCTGCCTATCATCCTGAGAGCCAAAGGGCCTTAGGAAGATTTCATCAGACTTTAAAGAATATGATTCGATCATATTGCTTTGATACTAGCAAAGATTGGGATGAAGGCATTCATTTACTTTTGTTTGCTGTTAGGGAGTCCATTCAAGAATCTTTAAGATTCAGTCCCTTTGAACTAGTTTTCGGACATACTGTGTGTGGACCTTTGAAATTGTTGAAAGAGAAACTTCTTTCAAATGAAGATACTGAGCTCAATCTTCTTGATTATGTTTCTGATTTTAAGTACAAACTGTCAAAGGCTTGTGAGGTTGCAACAGCAAATCTGCGCTCTACTCAGTCCAGAATGAAATCAAGATATGATAAAAACTCTAGGGATAGGAGTTTTCAGCCTGGTGATAGAGTTCTAACTCTCTTGCCCATTCCACAAAATCCCCTTCAGGCCAAGTATTATGGTCCATACACAGTTGAAAAGAAAGTAAATGATTTAAATTACATCATAATTACTCCTGGTAGGTGAAAACAAAAACAATTTTGCCACATTCATATGTTAAATGAGTATATTGAAAGAGATAGCCAAGTAAATCATACCATTAATTTAGTTGAACCTGTCCCACCAACTGAGGATTTATGTGAAGAAATTCAACTGGACACCGTTGATCTTGGAGCAACAAATCTTCGGAATTCGGATATTATGAAAGATCTAGACCAGAAACTTTTACATTTGCAGCAACAAGAAAGAAATGAACTTAAACAGTTATTATTAGAATATGAGCACTTGTTTCCGGATATTCCTACGAGGACAAACAAAATTTTTCATGATGTTGAAATTGTAGATTCAAAATCTGTGAAATAACACCCATACAGGATGAACCCTCTCAAACAGGAATACTTGAAAAAGGAAATTCAGTATTTGCTGGAGAATGATTTCACAGAGCCCAGTAAAAGTGATGCATACTTGTTCCGAAACCGGATAAAACTTTCCGTATGTGCACTGATTATAGGAAGGTGAACAGTGTGACAAAAACAGACTCATTTACATTACCAAGAATCGATGATTGTATTGATAAAATTGGAAATGCCAAGTACATCACCAAATTTGACCTTCTGAAAGGATTTTGGCAATTCCACTTACGGAACGAGCGAAAGAAATTTCGGCATTTGTGACTCCAGATGGACTCTATCAATATAAGGTAATGCCATTTGGGATGAAGGGTTCCACAAGTACATTTCAACACTTGATGAATATGATTACCTCTGGTCTAGATAATTGTGATGCTTATATTGATGATGTCATCATCTATAACGACACCTGGAAAGAACATCTAGACACGATTCGGAAATTCTTTGAAAGACTCACTGATGCTAATTTGACAATTTATCTAAAAGTGAGTTCTGCCATGCTTGTGTAACTTTCCTAAGACATATTATGGGACATGGACAAGTTAAACCTATTGATGCCAAGGTGAGGGCTATCTCAGATTTTCCTGTGCCTGTCAGTAAAAAGCAATTAATGCGATTTTTGGGTATGGCCGGATACTATCGAAAGTTTTTTCCAATTTTTCTAATATTGCTGAACCTCTGACAAATTTGTTAAGTAAGAGAAACAAGTTTCTCTGGACCGAAAAATGTCAGGAAGCTTTCGATAGGTTAAAAGCCATAATCAAAAGTGCGCCGGTTCTAACAGCTCCAAATTTCAATCAGTCTTTTAAATTATCTGTGGATGCAAGTGATGTTGGGGTTGGAGCAATACTGATTCAAGAAGACAAAAGTGGTATTGATCACCATGTGTGCTATTTTTCTAAGAAATTAAATAAGCACCAAAGAAATTACTCAACAATCGAGGAGGAATGTTTGGCTTTAATACTGGCATTACAACATTTTGAAGTTTACATTAGCTCGGCTCCTTCTCCGGTTGTTGTGTATAGTGATCACAACCCCCTTACTTTCATCAACAAGATGAAAAATAAAAAAGATTATTAAAGTGGAGTTTGTTTTTGCAAGAGTATAATCTCAACATCAGGCACATCAAAGGAAAAGACAATTTGATTGCAGATGCACTTTCCGGTGTATAGAAATATTATTTCATATACACTTTATATAATTCATAAGAATTTTCTTATGTAATTTTGTTTCCCTCATGTATAATTTACATATGATAAAAAGAATGCTTTATTATATAAATCTTTCTTTCTTCTTTATGGGGGGAAGTGTTACGTATATGTAATTAAATTGCTTGTGTGTTAGTTTTAAAATTCTTTTTTTATTTTATTTTTGTTTCATTACATTTTATTGTAATGATTACTGCAGGGGTTTCGAAATTCTTTTTCAGTAATTCTGTTTATCTAAGACGTAAAACGTATTACATTAGTAATATTTTTAGTTTACCTTGGTCCGCGGCATTGTAAGTGCTATGCTAATATGATTGACTGTTTTCAAGGTCCTTTTCGGCCTACGTGTTAATCTGAATAAACATTGTTTTATTTTTAAATTTATTTTTGAGGGAAAGTCTAGATCTTAGATAGGGCTACATGCAATTTGGCAAATATCTTATTGCGTATTTCAAGTGTTATTAGATCACGTAGTCTGTCTCGCGAGAACGGGATGATGATTCGGGTTAATATATAACCCTTTCTGAGCGCTCGTCAGTCAGGTGTATTCTTGATACCTAGAAGGCTGGATAGGTTATTTTATTGTTGAAACCTGATTGTTTCTGAAATTCATTTGTGTTTGGAATTTAATAATTTATTCTCTGGAAAACCAAACGAGTGTACTGTTTTATAAATTCTGGGAGAAAAAAATTCAGTGAAAATTTATTCTGGAATTATTCGGAAACATAAACTGTGATTCAATTGAGGAATTGTTGATATTTGTACAAGGACCATATCTGACATCATCGCCTTCCATTTTGGTACATCGTCAAGATTCGAACCTGGATTCTAATAGAACTATTTAGTGATAGGACTTGTGTTTTTCATTCTTAGGATTAAATTTTGGATTATATTCACAAACCGTAAGTCCTATTTTCCAATTTTTACATTTATTTCTAAGGAAATAAATTATTTTGTTGAAATATACAAAGCTTGTTGACTTCACTCTTTTCTTCTGTTACATTTGTACAAGCCTACACGTAACACAGTATGGCGAATTACATCCAAAAATAATCCAAGAATTAAAGACAAGTCCTAGTAATAAAAAGTCCTGAATAAAACTCAGTTCAAGTCCTGAAGAGATCCAAAATTAAAGGCGATGATGTGTTTGTTATGGTCTGTGTGTCAAATCTCTTGTTGAATCACAGAAATATTATTCCAGGTTCGAATTCAGTATAAATTCCAATGAATGTCTTTATCCAAGAATTTTATCAGAGCACTTTTGTATTTCCTGAGAAAATAATCACTTGAATTAAATAATTTGAAGAAAATAAAGTTCAGCCCAAACTGGTCACAACATAATACAACTTAAAAGTGCTGGATGTTAAAGCACGACTGGTAAATTCCTCACAGTCACAAGATAATATAGTTCTCTGCTTGACCCCAGGTCATAATTAGCATTTTCTAAAAACAACCATTACCTAATGGAAAATAATCTTCTAGAATGATCTAATGAGTCTTGTTTATTTACAACACAATAGCCTATAAACTTCACTTAGGAATCTCCAAAACCCTGACCCAGATTAACGTATTTACTCCTATCTTGTTTACCTGAGTAATAATTCTGTTAATAAGCTCGTACACATAGAGAATAATGAAGCTATTATTAGTTGTTTACATAAATGAAATTAAAAAAATTTAAAAAGTCAAACAGGTCAAGCAGAAATGAACTCAAATTTGGACAAGGTCAAGTCCAGCAAACAATGTTACATTACAATAACATGTAATGAAATAAAAAAATTTAAAATTAACAGACCAACAATTAAATTAAATATACATAACAACATGAAATTTATAATTTTGTATCATTTTCATATCAGCTCTTTGAGTACTTAGAGAATATCGGTAAATTTTTTAAATCCGGCCCTCACTGGGTCCCATTTATGCTAAATGGAACAGCCCTAATGAACTGCCTCCCTAGATACCATATATGTTTAAATGAAAGAGCCCAATATACCAACTTCCCTGGGTACAATGTATGTTTAATGGAACAGCCCTATCGCAATGCCTTCCTTGGATACCATTCATTTAATTTTGAACATATATGTGTTTCTACTGGTAGTAGGATCAAAACTACAGTTTTAAAGGCTGTGTATCACACGGTGTTTTATAGTCAGAGTTTTTGAAAATTAAAAAAAATTATGGGTAAAAAGAAAGAAAAATCCATAATATTTTTTTCACATTCTATCCACACATTGCAGAAATCAGCCAGAACCAGTCTACTGGTGATTGGAACTGTTCCAAGAGTGCCATGAATCACTGATGATGTATTCTGGGTAATGATAAAATGAGGTAAATGCCAACCTTAAGTGTTGGACACTGGTCCAGTTGGCAGATACTCATTATCAATACCCAGGCACGAGTTTCTTTACAATCTGTTGAAAAACAAATAAGATCTCTATTGAGTACTTTTGCATGAGACTGAAATGAAATGAGAGGGCATGTAAGCAACACTGAAAGAAACATGTACCTCTAGCATATCCGGAATTTATAGTTGGACAGTCAATGGCTGCTCCCTGATACTCCTTGGGGGTCACAGGGGCAGAAACCACATTGGAAAATTCTCCCAGATCTGTAAATTTAAAGAGGCAAGTATATGTATAAAACAACAAGAAATTTATGAATAGTATGTTTCACCTGGAAATAACTAAAAACTGCTAAATGTATGTATGTATGTATGTATGTATGTATGTATGGATGTATGTACAGATGTATAGGGTTTAATGGCACATTAACACAATCCTTGCTATATAATGCAAAGTTTAGGTGTATATAAACCTAACTCTTTAAACTGTGAACATCATGATGACATATGTCTCAATATGAACATCATCCTAACAAGCATTTCAGTATGAACATCACGATATACATCTCAATATGAACATATCCCTAACAAGCATTTCAGTATGAACATCATGATATACATCTCAATATGAACATCATCCTAACATGCATTTCAGTATGAACATCATGATATACATCTCAATATGAACATCATCCTAACATGCATTTCAGTATGAATATCATGATATACATCTCAGTATGAACATCTTCGTGACATACATCTCAGTATGAACATCATAACATACATCTCAGCATGAACATCATGATATTCATTTCAGTATCAACATCACTGCATAATCTCAGTATGAACATCATGGCATGCATCTCAGTATGAACATCGTGATATGCATCTCAGTATGAACATCATGGCATAAATCTCAGAATCAACATCATGGCATCCATCTTAGCATGAACATCATGACATGCATCTCAGTATGAACATTATGGCATACATCTCAGTATGAACATCATGGCATAAATCTCAGTATCAACATCATGACATGCATCTCAGTATCAACATCATGACTTGCATCTCAGTATCAACATCATGACAGGCATCTCAGTATCAACATCATGACATGCATCTCAGTAACAACATCATAACATGCATCTCTGTATCAACATCATGGCATGCATCTCAGTATCAACATCATGACATGCATCTAAGTATCAACATCATGACATGCATCTCAGTATGAACATCATGGCATGCATCTCAGTATGAACATCATGACATTCATTTCAGAATGAACATCACTGCATGCATCTCAGTATCAACATCATGGCATGCATCTCAGTATGAACATCATGGCATTCATCTCAGTATCAACATCATGACATGCATCTAGCTATCAACATCATGACAATCTCATTATCAACATCAAGACATGCATCTCAGTATCAACATCATGGCATGCATCTCATTATCAACATCATGGCATGCATCTCATTATCAACATCATGTCATAATCTCAGTATCAACATCATGACATGCATCTCATTATCAACATCATGACATACATCTCAGTATCAACATCATGGCATAAATCTCAGTATCAACATCATGACATGCATCTCATTATCAACATCATGACATGCATCTAGCTATCAACATCATGACATTCTCAGTATCAACATCATGGCATAAATCTCAGTATCAACATCATGACAGGCATCTCATTATCAACATCATGACATGCATCTAGCTATCAACATCATGACATGCATATCAGGACAAAAAGGCTGCCTCCAGTAGTCACCTCGTACAACATGCAGGAGGGCAAAAAAGCAAGAAAGATAGATCACTTGACCTGATTTGCCTGCAAGTAAGTAGTACTCTCCAATAATGAATACAACCATAAACTACATTGAAAAATGTCCAAGAAACTGAGCTGAATTCAAAAACTTAAAACTGATGCCCAAGATGACAACAATGATGTCAAAAAAGTGATCCTTACGTCTCTCTTATGCTGCACAAAGCAACGAACTAACAATGCAGGTTACCCTTATATGTTCAAGGCTGAAATATCTTTTCTATATGACTTTCATAAGGAGTAAGTAGGAGTATTTTGATTCTTAAAATTCATTTTAGTACTTGCCTAAAAAACTGTTTTTTCTTCGTAACTTCATTGAAAACCCTTTGTTAATATGACCTTGTATTCAGGAGTAGTGATAACAAGATCTTCAAGATCATCACCACAATAGCAGTTTTGGAGTTTTGATTGATATCTTTTTCAAATACTTAGGTCAAACTATTTTGCATATGAAGTCTTTTAGTCAAAATCCCATGCTTACACCATCATTCATTCAGGAAAGTAGTGATATTTCCAAGACGGCTGGCATGGTGGTCATGTGGTATATCTGATTCACGCCATTTTCATTTATGAACAAGTAGATATAATAAGAAGTCTTGCAGAGATAACCCAATGTTGCTGTACCCATATGTTCAAGACAAGTAGCAATAGCAAGATTTTCATCTTGGAAGTCTGTTCAGTACCCTCTTTATTTAGGATCAACTAGACTTCTAGATGAAGCTTTGTGCAAAGTCTCATGACATTCCTCCCAGTAGATTGGGAGAAGCAATGATAACAAAACTTGTGCTAACAGATAGAAAATGGATGCCAGAGGACTGGCCATAGCATCAGCTCTTCTGGACTTTGACCAGTAGATCTAAAACATTCATAAAACTCCAAGATAAAGAACAACAAATCATGAGCATATTGATTCTCTTAAGCATTCATATACTGATTGAATCATTTCTTGGACCCTTACTATAAACAAAAAGAAAAAAGAATGGTAGGCATGCCTTCGTACACGAAGATTCACATGAACACAATAATAATGTATTTTTGTTTTGGCATACTTGCAAAGGAGAGCCGTACTGGTGCCCCCAAAATGGTCCCTATAGAATTCATGGCTGAACATTGGTAGACTCCAGCATCAGTCAGTTCCCTGGGGGTCTGGATGTTTAATCGACCATTAGTAATGGTGTAGCGGGTATTGAGTTCTGCCGTCACAACCTCCCGGGAATTGTTACGGGTCCAAATAAAGGTTGGCACAGGATAACCATCAGCATCACACTCCAGGTACACAAGACTACTGTCCCCGATGATAACTGTGTCCTTGGCCTCCACTCTCCATTTGGGGCCACGGGGAATACGATTGGGATCCTTAATATCAAGACCATAGTCTGGAGAAAATCATGTATATAAAATTATTAAACACTTTAACATAATAATTCTTACTATATAACTACAAGAAACACAAGTTTACCTTGGTATAAAATATTTCTTAACAAAGTTAAAATGTAAGATTATGTTACAATTTGAAGTCAAAATACTCTTGTTTTATATTTAAACCTGGTCAGGATCCCAGTATTGGCAATGCTCTATTTATACTGTGGAACAAATTAACAGCAACCTGTTATCTCAAATAACATTATTCCAAAATTTGAGTACTAACTTAAAATTGAAACAGGGCAGGTTTGATAATGGTTTATGTTAAATTTCATCAAGGGAGCAAACACTGAACAAATAAGTGACTGACACAACCAGTCTGAGACAGGCGGAAAATCAGTATGAAAATGCCAACATGAAATTTTTAGATCTGATAAGATGGTAAAGACATGTTTTTTCTTTGCACAACTTTATAATGAAGATTTGACAAAACTAAATTAATATGTATACCAAGAATCCCTTAATGAGACATGATGCTGTACTGGAAGAAAAGAATTTCTAGGAATTCAAGATACAACCATTTCTTCCTTTTATATGCTGAATATTGAAACCACCTTTGATGTTCTTCAGCGATAACAATATTTTCAAATTAGCTGCTGTGGACATATCAGATGTCAGATTGGCACCATTTTCATCTAGGGCAAAGCAGACATCAGTAGAAGTCTTTTGTTCAAAACCCCATGTCATAATGATTATCCATTCAGGAAGAGTGGTGACATTAAGAATTTCACAACAGCCATCATGGTAGAACAGGCACAATTTTCATTTAGGACCAACTAGGTGTCATAAGAAGTCCATTGGTAAAAACCCCATGTTGATATAGCTATCCATTTGGGAGAAGAGATAACAATATTTTCAAGACAGCCACCATGGTGGAAAGTTTAGGGTTAGTCACTTTCATTTAGGGCCAAGACAACAACATAAGAGCTTTTCTGATGAAAACTCCCATGTCAAAATGACTTTCCCATCAAGAGGAGTAGCTAAGACCATATTTTCAAGATGGCCTCATGTTGGATGTTAGATCAGAACAATTTTAATTTAAGATTAACAAACATTATAAGAAGAATTTTAGTGAAAACCCTATCATGATATGATCATTAATTCTTAAGAAGTAGTGATAACAAGCTTTTCAAGCTGGCCATTGTGGCAGCCATACCAGATCAGCACTATTTTCATTTAGGACCAAGCAGACATCATTAAGTCTTATTTTGAAAACCTCATGTTAATATGACTTTCTGTTCAGGAGAAGTGATAAAAAGATTTTCAAGATGGTTACAGTGATGGCCATATTAGATGTCACATTGGCACCATTTTTATTTAGGGCCAAGAAGACATCATGTTTTTTTTTCTGTGAAACCTCATGTTTATATGACCATCCATTCAGGAGGAGTAGCGATAGCAAGATTGAATGTCAGATTGGAACCATGTCCATCAGAGATCAACTGGACATCGTAAGTCTTTTTGGTGAAAGCCCCATGTTGATACAACTTTCTGTTCAGGAGGAGTTTTGATACATTTTTCATGATGACTGCCAAGGTGGCCATACTGGACTTTAGATTGGCACTATTTTTATTCAAGACCAACTAGACATCACAAGAAGTCTCGTGGTGAAAACCCCATGCTGATATCACCATCCCTGTAGAAGGAGTAGAATAACAAAATCTTTAAGATAGCCACTGTTGTGGCCATAATGGATGTCAAGTCAGCACCATTTTCATTTGGGACCAACTAAAAACATCACAAGTCTTTTGGTCAAATACCACATCAATATGATCATCCATTCAGGAGTGGCAATAACAAGATTTTCAGGGTGTCTGTTGTGGCCATATTGGATGTCCAAGCAGTACCATTTTCACTAGGACCAACCAGACCATGAGATGTATGTGTGTGTACAGTTTCAAGGCAATCCTCCAAGTTACTTAGGAGAACTAGTGATTACAAACTTGTGCTAATGGACATACGGACATTGTATGACAGACAATGAACAAATGACCATCATGTAAGCTCTTCTGCTCAGTCTAGAGCTAAAACTGCATAAAAATGGGTATTATCCAACATCCTAGAAGTACAAGAGGATCATAAATATTAAAATTATCTTTAATTCAATGATGATCTAGATTTATAGACTGTAAATCTTTCAATTTAAATTATACAAATGAAATATACCTAAATTAAAGACTGCTCAGTTTTCTTCACGCTAAGAGTGTATGTCAAAAATCAAATGCTGACTGAAATGGATATATGGCACAATTTTACACTTTGCTTTCATATTTACAATGTACAGTGGGGCCCCGGCTTACAAACCTAATCGGTTCCTGGACGGCGTTCGTAACCCGGAACGTGTTTTCCCATAGGGTCCCATTGTTAAATTTTTAATCCGTTCCCGAACTGAAAAAAAAATCGCTGAAAATCGCTGCTACATTAAAAAAAGGTGAAAAAAGGAACACTCACACAACACATACATAGCAATAAAACACACAAACACACTCAAAACCCACAAAAACAACACAAACATGACACAAAAATAAACACAAGAACACCACAGACTCCTTTTCTCGCCTTTTTTTCACTCTATTTGAGTAGAGGCAGCCATATGTGAGTTCGCATGTTCGAAATTTTGCACACAAGCGAATGGCGGTTCGTTTCGTAACCCGAGTAATTTTTTTGGCCGGCCTGGCAGTTGTAACCCGGATCATTCGTAACTCAGGGCGTTCATAAACCGGGGCCCCACTGTAATTAAGTATGAAGCCTATTTGCTGATGTACTACAAATATGGTACCTACCAAAGCCTCTATCTTCTTGGAAGATTCTATACACCTCTGACTGGCTGATCTCACAAATAAAGGGTCTTTTTGTGGATGTATCACTCACAAGTGCCCAGCTGTACTGACCAGTACCTACAGGCAAACCAGAAATAACATTAACAAAAGACAAGAGCCACTACAAACATCCCCATTTGTTTTTACTCTCAATCCTAATTCCACCCCCCACCCCACCCCCAATGTATATGCTTCACTACACTGCTGGACTACACTACCCACCCACCCCTTGCCTCACTAACCAAGCTGTACTTCAACCTTTCATAGCAATTTACTCATCCCTGTGAAACATGTCAGTCGCAATTCCACCCCCACCCTCATGCCTCATTACCCCAATGGGTTAGACCCCCACCCCCATGCTTCACTACTACACTGGGCTATGCACAAAATCCACCCATATGCCTCACAACTGCACTGGACTACAAACCTCCATAGTAATTTACTGATCCCTGTGAAACATGTCAAAAATGATTATCCTCTCCCAGTCAGAGAATACATGGTATTACTAAATGATAAAAAGAATGACACATGGACACCAGATGGATATGCAGATTACAATATATCCATGCAAATACAATACGTACAAGACTTGGTACTGACATAACAGCCTCTTCAATTTGGAGAGAAAATTTCAGATGAAGCATGATAACTTTGCAGTTCACTCGTCAGTGGTAAACGGTTAAATTACCCCAAATACGTGCTATTTGAAAGGAAATTAATTCACCAAAAGAACTGAAATAAAATGTGATGGAATCAAACTTATGCAACATGGTGACAATAGAAGAACATATATTCTTTTTCAAGAGTTTTAGTGATCAAATTTATACAAGCAATATTTCTTTGCAACTGAAATGGATACCTTTGTGTATTCAGCAACAGGAATAGTTCAAACAATGTAGGGTACACTTGGAACCTAACCTTAAAATTCAAGGCATGGTTTTAGAACAAAGGAGGCATATAGTCTAACATATGTATAGTGGTCATCCTAAAGACAATGATTTCTCAGAGATTTCTCCATAAATAATAATTTCCTCCTCTCTTTCTGTAATGGATGCAATTTTGGTCTGCAGAGGGAAGGGGGTCAGTTTTTATAAGACGAAGAGCATGAAATGACTTCTGTTTAGACACGTGATCAACAGATTTTAATAATAAACAACGGTGAATTTTACAAAAAGTTATTTATCAGCACTGAACAAGTATTATGCCCCTGACAGTTCGATTACCATATATACTCACTTATAAGTTGAGTCAAACTACAAACAAGAAAGATCCAGATCTGATGTAGCATAATGTACCTAAGGTCTATGTTGTTTGTTGTACTGATTACTCCTAACAAAATGCACAGACCCAGTCCTGCCAATGCATTAGGCGATAGCAGATCTGGGTCTGTGCAATTTGCAGTTGGTCTTGTCTTATAAGCAAGTATATATAGTAATCTGAAATGGAAATAAATATATAAGTCAAACCAAATACTGGACTTGTACAATTTCCCTTCAGTCCCAAACCATCATTTACTTACCATGCTATTTCCAGTCAGTTCAAGATCTTTTGATTACTAGATAATCAATGAAAGCATCTGATGGTTTAGATATCAGTTAAAGACAAGATCAGGCAGGTGACCTAGCAATCTAATTAAAAAGTCATGACCACTGGCTATTAAAAATAAAGATTCCAAGTTTGTTATTCCCATAACAAATCATTTGCATGCAGTTTTCATGCACCCATTGATAATGAAGGAGGAATTAATTCACTTTGGATGGGATCTCAAGAATGACATCCTGGAGACTGGTCAAAATGGCCTTTTATAGTCAAGTAATAAAAAAATTTAAAAAAAATAATAATAATAATAATAATAATAATAATAATAATAATAAAGACTTTATTTAAAGAAGGTAACACAATTAGCTAAGAACTAATCTACCTTGAGGCCCTCAAATCCAGAGGGCCATCTTACCAAGCAAACTGAGATGAATGATGGAAGGAGAGTAATTATCATTGGAAAGTTGAAGTATTTTTACTTGGAATATAAACAATCCACAATCTTTTTTGTCCTTTTGCTTTTGTTAATTATTTAACCTAAAATGGAATAAAATTAAGTTTGGAATGTAACAATTTAAGACATACAAGATGCACTGATTATTGCCCACATGTCCATTATGAACAGAATTAGCATGTATTAGGGACCATCACAAGTGACCACCGACTTGATTCTGCAGGTGACCATTATATGCAGAGTAATTAAAGTGATTGCATAGAGTGAATCTGATTACTATTGAGTAAGTGACAGTAATACAGAGGTAACCGCTAATACAAGTCTGTACATTTTCTAATACCGGTCTGTCTGTACATTCTAAATAGTATTTGATTACCCTCCTGTTTGTACCCCTTTAATTATTTTAAAAACAAAATGCATTAAGATCCACAAAATTTAGTCATTTCATTTATAAATTTATTATTTTTAAGCTTAGTGTTTCCAGAGTCCCTAAGAACTTGCCAGAGTTTCAAACCTAACAGGAGTCTCTTTAGTAACATGGTCACCATATCTGCATAGGCATATCTGTTTTCCAACAACAGGAGTCTCTTTAGTAACATGATCACCATATCTGCATAGGCATGTCTGTTTTCCAACAACAGGAGTCTCTTTAGTAACATGGTCACCATATCTGAATAGGCACATCTGTTTTCCAACAACAGGAGTCTCTTTAGTAACATGGCCACCATATCTGAATTGGCATGTCTGTTTTCCAACAACAGGAGTCTCTTTAGTAACATGGCCACCATATCTGAATTGGCATGTCTGTTTTCCAACAACAAGTCTCTTTAGTAACATGATCACCATATCTGAATAGGCATGTCTGTTTTCCAACAACAGGAGTCTCTTTAGTAACATGGTCACCAGATCTACATAGGTATGTCTGTTTTCCAAGAACAGGAGTCTCTTTAGTAACATGGTCACCAGATCTGCATAGGCATGTCTGTTTTCCAACAACGCATAGATCAATGTCTGCAATAAGCTCTAAATAATTAGGTAAATTTAGGACTTAAATCTCTTTGAATACAAGAGTTCCTCCTTTTTATTTTGTTCAAATTTTCTTTAGAAACATTAAAAACGGGCGTTGTAAATATTGGATACGTTACTTATATCAACCATTCTAGAAACTGGAAAAGGACAATTAACAGTCTGGTTGTTTACATCAACAGCTTCCATTTGGTTTGAAATCCAAACAAGATAACAATATTAAAAGCCTTGTTTGTGTTTATTGGATTTCATACAAAGCTTTAACAATTTTAGTCTTACTGATATAATGTCTGCAGTTTGGCAGTTTATAATGATGTCAAGCACTGGGGCATCCTGCTGCAGACTTGTAGTATCATATCCCACCCCGTCAAATTATCCTGACACCAGGCCGACCAGTCCTAATACTAACCTCTTAATGCTGAGTGCCAAGAAAGGCAGGTGCTAGTACCATACGGTATGACTCAGCTGGGGCATGAACCTGCGACCTCCTGTATCCAAGGTGGACATTCTAACCACTTATGCCATCAGAGCACTGTAGGAGCCTTGTGACAGTCAGGTTAGAAATTGTAAACTGATGAATGAAATTACAAAGTTTTGCACATTTTTTTATATCCTGGATGCTTTTTGTTTTTAAAAATTGGTGGTGGTGGAGGGGAACAAGTGGGAAGGTAAATAAATACTATAATACTGGTTTGACTGTACATTCTCTAATACAGGTCTGCCTGTACATTCCCTAATGTAGGTCTAACTGTACATTCTCTAATATAGGTCAGCCTATACGCTCTCTAGTATGGGTCTAAATGTACACTCTCTAATACAGTCTAACTGTAAATTTTCTGATATAGGTCTGACTGCACATCCTGTAATACAAGTCTGGCTGTACATCTCTGATACAGTTACTACTGTGCATTTTCTAATTCATGTCATACTAGGGTAATCTAGTCATATTCCGACCACTGAGAGCGTTGACATGAGATCGACAATTTCATTACTGAAGCCGACTACTGTGTCCCTAACTACGATATGGGAAGCAGTCTATCGGGCTTCTTGCAACAAGTTTCAATATTCAAAAAGCATATAATTTGAGTTCTTCTTACTGAAAATATGATTTTATTGTGACTATATACGCAGGGGTAAATCCGACCATGTTTTGGCTTATTCCGACCTCTGATATGTGTAATTCTGACCATCATATATCGACCGTACATATATAAGTTTCATCTGTAAAATACAAAGATTTTGTTTATCTTGACAGAATTAAAGGCTTTTAACTGTTTTTCTTTTATTTTCAGATAGATAGATAGCTGATAGAAAGCTATATTGCTACATAGATAATTGTGGATGTTGTTATAGAGATAACTGTGGAGATAATTACCATTTATTTTTATTCAGATTTATACCTTTAAGTTTTTATTTGTTTGTTTTTAATTACGTATTTATTCCTGGGGGTTTTTTTTCCTTCAAAGTTCAATACAAACTAATCATAACTCTACATTTTCTTTAAGCTTGTGTTCTTGGTTGGAATTGCCCTCTTATGAAAAAAAACCTGGGGTAAATCTGACCACTATAGAGAACATTGCATACTATTGTTATTTGTCATAAAACTGGTGCAATATTTACTTTTTTAGTGAGACAAAGCATTATTTTAAAGCTACGATAGCATAATTATTATGTTATTGAAAGCTATATAAATCTTGGATGATTGATGCCTGACTAGGGTCCTGAATAAAAAAAATTTATGAATGCCTCTTCTGAACTCGTGCGGAAGAGAGAATATGGAGGTGATTACGTCATTTGTCATGCAATACCCTCGTTGCCTGGAAACATCTTTACTAATTTTCATACGCATATGCACAAATAAAAACAAAGAGCACAGCAAGCAATTTGCATATCTTTGGTGTAAACAGCAGGACGTACATCCCTACTGGTCGGAATATGACCATGTTATCCTATATTCTTTAATACAGGTCTAACCATAGATTTCTAATACAGGTCTAATGGTACACTCTCTAATACAGGTCTGATGGTACACTCTAATACAGGTCTGACTGTATAGTTTTAAATATTGGTCTCACTATACACCCTCTAATACACATCTGACTGTACACTCTCAAATATCAGGTCTGCCTGTATCATCTCTAATACACATCTGACTGTACACTCTCAAATATCAGGTCTGCCTGTATCATCTCTAATACACATCTGACTGTACACTCTCAAATATCAGGTCTGCCTGTATCATCTCTAATACATATCTGACTGTATAATCTCTAATACAGGTCTATTTGTACACTCTATAATATATGATCATTGGTAATTTCCCATAATCAGAGCATAAATATCTCACGAATTCGAAATTTTTGGCAATATCCCACTGCCTTCATCAGTGACTAATGTTGATCATGTGACTTATAATGGTCATGTGATATGAGGAGACTGGTGTAGGTGGGTGGTAATTCAAGCCCCTCATCCCTGTTTAGTGTTGACCTCAGCTGTCATATTTTGATCGTCTCCTTCACCCTCCTTTTCCATATATTGTCCTCTGATGTGATCACCTTGGTTTGGTTGGGGACAATGGAATGTCCCATATTGCTACAATGTTCATGTATAACAGATGACTCTCTACTGATGTGTTCCTTAATCTGTGATGCTAAATCTCTGAGATGAAGGCTTGAGAAGGTTGAGTCTGCATGCTAGCAAACAGCTATTATATCTAGGATCAAAATGTTGTGTTCAAACACAAGGTTTGCTGAGATGGCTTGAAGCTTCTGAGCAGTAATCTTTGTATGACGACTTTGATCTGGTGAGACATCTGAGTACATCAAGCGTACAACCCACTTCAGCCATGAAGCAAGGGCTTGAAAGGTGCTATCCTGTGTTCTGGCTCACACCGGAAAGGAGGGGTTTTTGCGAGTGCCACGACTTGTCTCTGTGCATTTCAAGTAGTGCTTGAGAGTGCAAACAGGATCTTGCAAGGCTGCTGTTCTTGACCTGTCTACGGAAGAAAGCAAGCGAGTGACAACACTTTGGTTACTGACACATGGTAACCTATTTTTGGCTACAAAGCCTGGATGTGTCAAGAGAACCACTGAACCCTCTGATCTGAATGGAAGAGAGTTCAGGTCAACAAAGGGCATGCAGCTCGCTTACCCTGCATGTGGAAGATAAAGCAAGCAGGAAATATGACTTGGATGATAGTGACTGTACTGAAGTGTGGGCTAGAGGTTAGAATGGATTCAAATCAAACCATGTCAAAACCCAGGATTGGTTCCATTTGGAAACAGTGAGGAATTTGGTCGATGGAGTCCAAACAGGATTAAAAGATATAATGAGTCATGTCTGCCATGATGCTGGAATGTATCCAATATCATGGGGTAGTTGCCTTTGACAAGAGATTGGGGCCAACCGTTTCCCCTCAAAGAGCCAGAGAAAAAGTCAGCCAGTTGAAGGATTGAGGCATGCAGTCCCTGAAACATGATACCTTCCCCCATAAGCCTTCAGAGTGGAGGGCCTTCTTGCTCTCTAGATTCTCTCCACAATCGAAGGTTTGAATTGTTTTGTCTCACAAGGCTGTCCTGACAGGAGCCGAGCATGTAGAAGAGGATGGTCCAAATAGGGAAGACCACCAATGATTATGGTTGCTGGATAAGATTCGGGTTGGCTGGAATCTTCCTGGGCAGATCCATCGCTAGAACAAGTAGATTGACGACCCAGGATTTGTCCCACCTGAGAGGAGCCATCAGAATCATCTTGCCATTATGAATCCGATTTTATTCAGTATCATTACCATGGGAAGAGAGGCAAATGCTCATAACCCTTCCCAAATGATTGACAGTGCATGCACAGCCAAAGCTTCTGGGTCTGGAACTGGAGACAAAGGTGGCTAGCTTGTGATTCCACCTTGTCGCAAAGAGGCTGATCACTGGGCACCCCCATAGTGCACAAATCCAATCAATGACAGATCAATGGAGAGACCATACCATGTGAAGGGCTTGACCTCTTCTGGATAGAGTGTTGGCCAAGACACTGAGTCTGCCAGGAATGTGTCTAAGTTGTATGCTGATATGGAGATTGGTGCCTCCCTGTTTGAGGAGATAAAGCACCACCAAAGAGCTGTCTGACCTAATGAGGACCATTCTTGCATCTGAGCCAATCTTTTCAGAATTGATAGGCATTGATGACAGCCTTTATTTCTAGGATGTCGATGTGTAGAGGCCATTCCCCCGGCTCCCACATGTTGCTGACAGTAGTAATGGTCTGCAACAGGTGGGCACCCCAACCATGTACACTGGCATCAGTACTTACCATTATTTCCACTTGCGGATTCTCCAGCTGGATACCCATGGTCAGCCAACCTGGGCTGCACCAATCACGCAGTAATGATAGAATCTCGGGCGTAATCATGACTATCTGATCAAGAACTTGAAAAGGGATGCCATTTTGTTCGCAGTGTCTGCATAAAAAGACAGCCTAGCAGGATCTAGTCCACTGAAAAAACTAAGAAGCTGCAAAAACTCTTTCTCTGACATCCAAGTCCTGTTGGAAATGGGCTCAACAAGCTTGACAATTCTGATTACGCAAGCACAAGGAAGTCACAACAGATTCCGGTAGGCTAAAAATTCCATGTCCAGATGGACAAAATTCTGGGATGGATGGAGGTCTGACTTTTCCCAGTCCACTAGAAAGCCTGTATGATCTAATAATGAGAGGAGATTGTTCCTGCCTTGGAGTAGAACTTACCATATGTTTCTGTTGTCCAGGTATGTTGCCGTCAATCGGAACAAGGTGACTAGTAATCCATAATCCGTAAAGGAGCACGGATTGATGTTGAGACCAAAGGGATAAAATTGAACTGATAAACTGTTGTGTTAAGCAAAATGCAGAAAATGTTTGTGACATGGGGTGGATAGGGATGTGAAAATATGCTGCGGTCAGATCTCGACTGATGGCATACTCGTCCCATAAAATAGAGGCGGACTGATCTTGCCATCCCCATCTTGAATTAGCTAAGGCGACTCCAGTCGATGATGGGTCTCAACTTACTGTTTGCTTTCCAAAAAAGAAACAGCCTTGAATAACACCCAATGGATTGTGGTCTTTGCACATGCTCAAACACCTTTTGATCTCCTTTTTTAGTAAAGCATCCTTCTCCCAATCTGACAGTGCATATGTGAAGAGGGGAGAAGAAGAGAGGGGACTGTTGAAGAATGAAACCTGCAGCCTCTCCCCCACCCCCCGCTTTCTGAGGGAACAAGGAGAGCCAGTTAACTCAAAATCTGGTTTCTTACCGCCTCTGTACGATTGCTTCCTAGGGATCGATATTGGTGCACATGCGACTGAGGTGATCCCCTTTCCCAAGACTGCTTAACATCACTTCACACTGCCTGCAAACTTCCTCTATTCATCCTCTAAAGCAATGGTAACCTGGACAGGGTCATCCGGAATGGGAGGGTGTGACAAGGTTTGAGAGACATCAATCGCAGACATGCAACACATCATATCCGGAGTAAAGTGGTGAAGCCATCAAAGTATTGGCCAAGGTATGGTGAGCAGACATGGTCAATGACCATACAATCCTGGCCATCGCCTCCCAATCATGGCTATTGCCAGGCATTTCCGGTGAGTCTGATAGGTGCCAACGAGACCAAATCCACCAATGATGTAGGTGCAATAACAACCTGAACCAGCTATAAGCACATCTGTCTGCCTTATAAAACAGACAAGCGGACTTATGAACAGCTACTATATTCTTCTCAAGTCTTGGGAGATCGGTACTGAAGGCATCTGTCACCTCAAGTCCATCTCTTCCTCCTCATAGAGATCTACTGATTCTTTAGAGTAGCAGTAGTGGGTAGAGGGCATTCTGAAGTAGCCAACACCCTATAAATGTCCTCAACGGCCTCTTGAAAGCTAAAATTTTTCTGTTCCATGGATGGATCTGAATAAGATGTGAAGGAATGTGGATTTGAAGTAGTTCCATCATATTCGCTGGGCATCTAGGCCCAACTGGATTTACTTGCAGTTCTGGAGAAGACTCCTGGCAGTATGAAGACTCAATTCCATCCGTATGAAAACTTCACTAGCTCTCCCTTGTTGACAAGCAGTGAACATACAGATGTCATACACTGCCGGCTGGTTTGCCATGCCAATGGTCAGCCTGGAAGCCGACTGTACAGAAGACAGTCCAGCTATCATGGTATCAGCAATTTCAAGGACCTGGCTGGACCAACAGATTTCTAACTGAAATCTCCATCATAGAGAGGGCATCTTGCCAACATTATGGTTGGACAGATGGATCTGTCACTAAGATCCTCATAAATCATTTGGCTTGACCGATTCTGCAAAAAGGTCTCCATGCTGGAATGGCTGGACAGCCAGTGATGGCTGGATTGACAGCGACAGTACAGTTTTATTATGCAGTAGATCCAATGGATCCGGTACAAACTCCATCTGTCCGGACTTATAGGCCCAAAGACCATGTGGGGGAAGGGGGGGAGACTTACGCCCACAGGACTGCCTAAAATTGGGGAACACTGCCCTAATGAATTGGAGTTGGCTTTCTTCTGAAAAGGTCTTCCATTTTGGACATTCGGTGAAGCCTGGACAGCCGGTTGTTGTTGTTATAGGTTTTAACGCCATTTTTCAGCACAAGATAGGCTATACATGGCAGCCAGTAGAAATGGTAGAGGAAGAACCCAGGAAAACCCACCCACCCATGAGAAGCTACTGGCAAGCTTTCTCACATACCCACATTGGCCAAGCCTGAGACTCGAACCCACGCAGTGGACAGACGGTAACGGTGCAGTAATATAAGGAGGTGGATCCAACTGATCCAATAAGAACCACATGCGCTCTGACTTACAGGCCTGAAGGCCATGCTCAGACATGCAGGGGGATTAACACCCACTGGGCTGCATAAAATCGGGGAATACTCCCCAATGAATTGGTATCACCAACAACTAATCATAGTTTGTCTTCCTTGATTTATTCTTTCCTTCATTTCATGCATTTAGTAAACATTTCTCCTGAAATGACACAAGAAAACAAAGCATAGATTAGCAGATCTGTATGTGACTAACTAGCTAAAAGCATAGATTAGCAAATCAGTATTTGACTAACTAGCTAATCTGGTAGCCAAGACTTCTTCTGACCACCTACTTTATTTACCATATATATTGGGTCACGATAAAATAATAATTTTTTTCCTGTCCCAGAACTTATGGTGTAACTCTTTTCATCTACGTCATATGTCCCAAGACTTAAGAAACGAAATAAATTTGTATTGCATTTGCGCTCCCCCCCCACAATGCACATTTGCAATAAAATAAACAAAACGCTTATTTGATAATAAAAAGAAAGAAACCAACCTTGTATTGTTATCATTTATTCCTTTTTTCAACATGAACATTAAAGAATAAAATATATCTAAGAAATCAGTATAATTATGTAGCGTAGGCTTCCATACTGTAGTGTGTATCACTTATGTCCGATAACACATGCCACGTTGTTCACTGGCATGAACATTGAGAAACAAATTGTGTTTGGTTGTGCTCAAAGGTTTCAATATGTTATCCGACTGAAAACTGGATCCAACAGAATCGCAAGCAAGAGGGAAATAATCAACTGATATCTTGAAGACAAATGTCATTTACGCATGACACGGTGTTAGGTACAAAATAATCAAGATTGAATTATATCCAGGTCTACTGTACGACAGTATCTTGCAAATAAAAATTATTTGAAAACACCTTCACTTGAGTGTTAAGTGACAATCTTTTCGCCAGCACGGGTTACAAAAGTATCATTACTATTTACCTGCAGACATCAATGCTCCTTGGTAGTAATTATTACTACAGATGCCAAGTACATAGAAGCCTGGGTAGTGAGTAGACACAACTGGCAGCGAGCAGTAAACTCCTTCTTTGAACTTACTGACAGGACATCAAAGACAAAGGTTATTTTTATTACAAAGCAAGCTGACTTTGATTACTTTTTTTTTTAAAGGATATCAATACAAAGGTTATTTTATTGCAAAGTAAGCTGACATCGTAAGCCGACAATGGATTCTTGTAAGTATGCAGAGATTTTGGGGGGTTTTTTGAATATGCAAAGACGGCAGAGATATGGAAGCAAACTTTGGTTCCTTTTCACCGGTATTCACAAGAATTTTGAAAATAAACTGAAACAAATTTTAAAGTGACACAAAATAGTGCTTTGTGCATGGACGTCCATGACCCAGTGTCGCCCAGAATATTTGGAGAAAATAAAACCATGTGATGAATTCATGCAGGCCAGAAGATAAGCAGATGATTATGCAAACGAGAGGGAAATAACTGATCTATTAAAGACAACTGCCATTCATGCATGACACGGTGTTAGGTGCAAAATAACCATGATTCAATTATATCCAGTCTACTGAATGACAGTATCTCACAAACAAAAATCATTTGACACATTCACTTGAGTGCAAGGGACAATCTTTTCACCAGCATGGGTTAAAAAAGTATCATTACAATTTACCCGCTGACATCAATGCTCCTTTGTAGTAATTATAACTACAGATGCCAAGCACACAGAAGCCCAGGTAGTGAATAAACACAACTGGCAGCGAGTAGTATACTCCTTCTCTGAACTTACCGACAGGATATCAAAGACAAAGGTTATTTTTATTACAAAGCAAGCTGACCTCAGAAGCCGACTTTGGATACTCTGAACCCGGTTTTTTGTTAAAAAAGGATATCAATACAAAGGTTATTTTATTGCAAAGCAAGCTGACCTCAGAAGCCGACTATGGATTCTTTGAAGTGTGCCAATTTTATTTTTTGTTGAATATACAAAGACGGCCGAGATATGGAAGCTAACTGGTTCCTTTCAACAGGTATTCATGGTAATTTTGACAATAAATTGAAAGAATGGAACAATTTTTAAAGTGACACAATACAGTTCTTCGTGCACAGACATCGATGACCCAGCGTCGCCCAGAAGATTTTGAGAAAATAAAATTATCTGATGAATTCGTGAAGGCCAGAAGAGAAGCAGATGATTTTGCAGACAATATGATCATTAACATGGAAGAAATTCTAGTTTACTTTGATTGCATTCCTGGACGGACTGATGATAAGATGGGGGTCAAAAGTGTGAGAATCAGACTGGTGCAAATTTGAAAAATCTGACTTTAGGTCTTGCAGTTTCCACTTCAGGTGATGCGTTGCCTCTAACAATGTTTCACAGTATAAGAAAGCTACAAAAAATATTCATGCACAGAAAGAATGGATCATATGTGTGAAGGAGAAGGGTTGTGTTGATGAGATGCTGCTGCAGAGGATTAAAGAGTTTTATCTCAAGTACAGTTTTATATTTTTTAAAATAAAATTTCAGTTGGAGTGCATTTTCTGACATGTAATTTTCAAAGGATTTAAAAGGTGTCCCACAACTTACAACTCGAAAAAACAATGTGTCCCAGAACATACAGTGCAAAAAAAAGCAACTTTTAAAATTAATTTATAGTGTCCGAACAAATATGGTGTCCCAACATATGTGGTAAATACGGTACTACAGATACTGCTCATCATAGACACTGCATATTTAGCATAAACAAAACAAGAGCCATGGTAGACTTCCGTGTCCTGAAGTTGCATAAACAGCATTTAAATGACATTCTGCTAAAACCACACAAGAGAAAGCAAAGCATAAATTAGTTATTCAACTAGTTACTAACTTGCTAATAAAAATAACTTCCCCATTGCTAATGAAGGAATCGAAAAAGTGGCGCATTCTAAACTTATAAACTATGCTTTGAACCTGAGCATTTCAAGTATTTAATTGACCGTTCTAATGAAACTACACAAGAAGGGAAAAATAAAGAATAAATGAGCAATGCACCATGTCAAAAAGTCACTAAAACTAATTCCTTTACAAATGGAGCAAGCAGAAAAAGTTTGTTGCGCTAACTCGTAATGACCTTGCAGAGGTCAATGATAGAATTGTATAATGGAAAAAAGGAAAAAGTTTCTAAAGGTGACAAAATCACTCAAATGTCGCAGAAATTGTGAAAAGAACACATACAACCTGCAGAAAGAACGATTAATCCACACAATAAATCCAAAAAGTAACGTTGGATGAGTCAATTAGAAAATTAGAACACAAAAATGGCTTGGATTGTCAGAGGATAAACTGGACAATGTTATCCAATCCAGCAGCAAAGCTAAAAACTAGTGACACCTGGTGGTGCCAAGGGGAGGTAATGGTTATTACCCTTTGTCTATTGAAATGGACAGGAAAAGATTTTCGTCTTTCGGTAGGGCTGGTTTCACGAGGTAGCAGGCTAATATTCCTAATGTAATGTGATTTGGGAATGTATTCAAAGGAGAAACTCTGATACAGGTCTGACAATACATTTTCTAATATAAGTATAGCTGAACATTCTCTAATACAGGTCTGTCTGTATGCTCTCTACTACAGGTCTGACTACATTTTCTAATACAGGTCTGACCTTATATTCTCTAATACAGGTCTGGCTGCACACTCTCTAATATATTTCCTACTGTACAATCTCTAATATAGGTCTAACTGTATACTCTCTAATACAGGTCTAACTGTTCACTCTAATACAGGTCTGATTGTACATCCTCTAATACATGTCTGTTTGTACACTAATACAGGTCAGACTAAGAGCATAAAATGACATAGACTCTATAAACAGATGCTTACATATGTGTTGACAAGCATTATCAATAAGACTTAATGGTGCCTTTGAATTATTTTCACATTGGCTGATGCGGTTTGAACTGTTCTAGAAGAATTCACTAATTTCCCACTGGTTGGGGTGGGTCACATGAATATGCAATTTTGAGGCAAAATGAGTAGTAGTTTCCATTAAACTCCAGAATAAATTTCCACTGAATTTCTTTCTCCCAGAACTTTTATAAATATGATGCACTTGTTTAGTTTTCTAGAGAATAAATTATTAAATTCCAAAAAATAGATGCACTTCAAAACAATCTGGCAACAACAATAGAAACACCTTGTTCCCTCAAGGTGTAAGAATACGACTGACTAAATCTACTAGAGAGCGTCCATTTAAAGCCGCAATTTTATATCACATGGTAGTTCACGTGACAGGCTACGTGATTTCTAACTTCAACAGCGCAATAAAAAAAATGACAATTATCACGCAGCTAGAATAGCCCGATGTAAGAATCAGATTCTCACTCTGGAAATGAATTTAAAAATAAAACCATTTACAACAGAGCTAACACGTGGATTGTAGAAGACCTTGGCAATAGCCAATCGTTTTCACCTGATAATTGTGAAATCTATGAACCAGAGTGAGCTAAAAATAGTGCTGAAGAAATATTATAATCTAATCGGGTCAAGCCAATTTTCCGAAAAGATAATCAAATCCAATGAAAATTATCATTACAATAAAATGTAATGAAACAAAATTAAAAATAAAAAAGAATTTAAAACTAACACACAAGTAATTTAATTACATATTTGTAACAGCCATAACACTGAACGCAAAATACTGGTGTATTTGATGTTTGAGTGATGCAAAGTATTAGTGTCTTTGATGTTTGAGTGATGCAAAGTATTATAGTGTTTAATATTTGAGTGATGCAAAGTATTAGAGTCTTTGATGTTTGAGCGATGCAAAGTATTAGTATCTTTGATGTTTGAGTGATCAAAGTATTAGTGTCTTTGAAGGTTGAGTCATGTAAAGTATTTGAATGATGATGGAGTGATGCAAAGTATCAGTATTTAATTTTTGAGAGCTGGAAAGTATTAAAATATTTTTTATGTTTAGTGATACAAAGTATTAGAGTACTGCAAAGTATCAGAGTGGTGCAAAGTATCAGAGTGCTTAATGTCTGAGTAGTAAAAAGTATTACTGTTGGATGTTTGAGTGATGCAAAGTATTTGAGTGTTTGAACTAAGAATTATTCAGGTTTAATATAACTGACATAGCTGTATAAATTTCTACAAGAAAAGTAAATAAACATACAATTTACATTAGATGTTATCTGTAACTAGGACCAGTCTGTGGAGCTGAAACTTAATATTCTTAGGAATATCAGTTGATAAGTAAAAAAAGAAGGACTTTACTCTGCCCTCTGTAAACAATGTTTGTTCCAGCCCTGAACTTCTCATCAGGAGTTAACCACCAATTAAATTCTTCCGGAATATACTGTCCAGTGGACCTCCACAGAAACACGCCACTGACTCCAGCAGTAGTATCCCGCTCCCCACTGGTGTACCACTCACCCCTGAAAAAAATGCATCAACAAGTGTTTTCCTCAAAATAATCTATTTCAATGCTTGTGAAAGCACACCATGTGGAGCTCAAAAAAATATTTGCCTTCAATGTCTGTAAGTAGTGCAGATAATGCTGGCCTAAAAAAAACCCACCAGGAACCCAAGTGGGCCTGATAATCACCACCTTGCTTACAGTGGACCACTTCACTAAACAGACTAATGTAATACTTTAAGAACTCATGTAACTATATCTCAACCGTTATATAATGTCGATTTTATCTATTTTATAGAAGCCTATCATGATACAAATTCTTTCCAAATAAAAAGACATAATTAACAACCGCTAAGATCTCATAACTGAAGTCATAAAAAATCTCAATGATACACACCTATTGACCTGTAACATGCTCTGCCCATAAGATACAAGATTAACTCATCAAATATGCCCACTAGATCTTGCTCATATTTAAACTTATCCAACATACTGATGACAAAATACAATTTTTAACAATTTTATTACCCCTGACATATTATAGTGCCGGAGCTGGGGGAGTCGCTGTTAACAATTTATATTTAATAGGAATGTAAAGTATTCATCTTGGCACATCAAAAATAGTTCAAAAGACTAAAGAACATGAGTATTTCTCTTAACATTACAAATATCTGATGCTCTAAGAACATAGAGAGAAAATGGTGCATGGTTAATTATGCAAAATCAAGTCTCATTAACAGTTTATGGATAAGAGACTATTGAATAAGCATGATCAAAATCGGACCTGAAACAGACCTGCTAGAATAATAATGAGCTCACAGAATCAGATGCATTTTACCTCAATGAGGTTAGTTCATTTGTGAAGTCTGACTAAAACCCTCTCACTCACAATGAAACTCTTCCAACATTATATCATCCAAATTACCATGTTTGATCAAAATCTGATCAAAAATGAGTTGATAACATACTGACAAGCTTAGCCAATCTGATACAAGGCATCTTCATTACTATACATGGATTTTTGTCATAACTGTACTAACTGTTACTATTAACATACTTGCAAAATTTGATCAAACATAAAAAAATCATCCAACATCTTGGTGAAATCAGTCAATTGGAGCCCATTTAATAAGCTTGACCAAAATCTGATTAGAAGTAGTCCAAAGAGTGGTAACAGGTTCAGCCAATCAGATTGAAGAATACCTCATCACTATTAATGGTTCTCTTGTTCAATTCTGAAGTCAACCATTATCTTAATGATATAAGCCAATACAGCACTCCAATTTGTGACTTAAACTGTCATGTTTGTGAGTACAAATTCAGAATTGGTTGGTGAAAATGTCACCTGATTGCCTTCTGGTGACTTTCAGAATCACAATGTGGTAACTAGAAATGACATCAACACTTTCTAATAACAAGAACAAAACATGTTTTAAGTACACTGATGACAGATGCAATTTAATTTGCAGCCTAATTCTATTTTGATTATCCGATAGCTGATTCCAAAATTAAGTCATCATCATGTGACTAGTCTGGCTTACAGCCTTATAAATGACCAGTCTAATACATGACCTGCATAATCAAACTCAGCTAATGGTGCAGATCCAGAAAAAGGTTGGCGGAGAGACAAATATAGAAAATTATATGGAAAAATTAAGTTGGCAGTAAAGTTCCTGACAGTCGAAGGCTATATTAAGCAGAAGACTATGAAGTTTAAAGCCCTTTATCAGTAAATTTGAGGTTATACGACGTTTAAAGCCCTTTATCAGTGAATTTGAGGTAATATGAAGTTTAAGGCCCTTTATCAGTGAATTTGAGGTAAAATGAAGTTATCCTTCTTTGATTATTTATAATCTTCGTCATTTAATCAATTACACATATTTAAAGGGAAATAAATTGTCCCAATTTCTTTATATATGTTCTAATGTCATTCAATTGAGACATGTATCATAAAGGTACATTTTTATGTATCTTCTAACATATCATTTGTCCATGCTATGAATGCATTTAGGACATAAAAAAAAATCATCTAAAATGTCTCAGAAAGATTCATGCCATGATATCATTTTATTTTACAAGCTTTAATCTCTTTGAAATCACAAACTTAAATTTTAATTCAGTCCAAAGAAGCAATAAACTGAAATCAGTCATGGTTTTTACATATTTGTATTGCTTATTTTAAATAATTATCTAAATGTTCACAGAAATATGTGATATTCTATGAATTGATATATTTAGCAACTGAATGTTAACAGGAATATGTGATATTCTATGAATTGATATATTTAGCAACTTAATTTTGACAGGAATATGTTATATTCTATGAACTGATATATGCATTACCTGAATGTTGACAGGAATATGTGATATTCTATGAGCTGACACATGCATTAACTGAATGTTGACAGGAATATTTGATATTCTATGAACTGATATATGCATTAACTGAATGTTGACAGGAATATGTGATACTCCGTGAACTAATATATTAACTGAATGCTGAGTCAGGTGTGATGCCCTATTGAATGTTCACAGGAATGTGAAAAGGTCTATAAAAGAAAACAAGACTGAAATAGTGTTTCCTGTACACTGTCCACTTTCATGTCACTGTACAAAACCTTGTTCAGCATTATGTGTACTTGGTGACTTCCATTACATCAGTGGAGGAATATTATAAACCAAAACTACAGTTTGGTCTCCCCTCACAAACATATACAGAATGGTCTCCCTTCTCAAAAGCACCAATTGTGCTATGTAAAGGAAGCACTTTAAAAACAAAACTTCTTATAAAGTGCACATAATGGTGCAGAATATGGCATCTTCTGATGAACAGCTGGTCTCTGGTACCAGTGACCTGTCTGATAAGTGTGGGGTAAGAGTATGCATTTAACCTGTAAGCAATGATGTATAGCATGAGGAGTTGAGGCAGTGATTTGCCCTGAAGGCTTAAATCTGTGTTTGCAGCATCCTAAACTTTATTTTACAATAATAATGATTCAGCTGACACTGACAAGGCAGAGTGACTACCCTTCTATATGCTAGTGGCCATACCTGAGCTGATCAACATTCCTAAGATAGTTGGTGACAAAAGTGTTCTCTGAAAATGTCTCTATGCTGAGAAGGTCAG